>JXSR01S073265.1:63908-78063 GCA_000969725.1 Ophiothrix spiculata
TTTTTCTTTTTTTCTTTTTGTTAATACAAAAAATTCTAACTTGATCAGCTGATATTCAGACTGTAAAGCCACGAACATCAACACGCATCCATTCATATTGATTTGACCCATATTTTATCTCGAGAGCATAGCCTCGACGATAAGCTTTTTTACATTAAAAATTTATGTTTTGATACGAAATATGAAAAAAAAAATTAATGCGGGAAATATGTAACTTAACAGAAACACGCACGGGTTACCAGAAACAAACTTGTTCGACCAGTGTACAGTATGACTGTAAATTCTGCATCGGGTAATATGGTTGTGGTCCATAGTTTCGAGCCAGTATCTTATATAGAAGCGCTAAATATTTCGATGGCTCTCAGAAAAGAACGATTAATTGTAATTAAGTTTTATACACAAGTGTCCAGTTTTTACAGAATTGTTTTATTTATCAACATTAAAAATTTATTTTCTGATACGAAATATGAAAAAAAAATAATGCGGGAAATATGTAACTTAACAGAAACGCGTGCGGGTTACCAGAAACAAACTTGTTTCTTTTTTTGGCCTAATAGTTAAAATAAAAGGGTCTATTTGCTTCAACTTTCAAAATGTTTTTGAATTTTTGTTATCAAAATGTTTCTTGTCATTTTCTCATACTTGTAAACTGTGTGAAAAATTACAGCTGAATCGTGTTTTTTTTTTTTGGGGGGGGGCGGATTTGAGTGAAAACACGCCTAGTATTGGCCTTTATTGATCTTTCATATAAAACTTAAACTTATTTTTTGAAAACTAGAATGTGCACTTAAAGATATTATTTCCTTATGCTTCCTTCCAATTTTCACAGTTCATTGTGGTCTCACTCAAAGATGGTATGTTCAACAACGCCAACGTTCTCTTCAAAACCAAATTTGTTGACGGTGTATCCACAGTCAGCCGTTACGCCCAAAGCCAGAGCAACAGGACGACCAGCTCAAGCAGCGTCAGTAGCGTGATGAGAGGGGGAAAGAGTACCGCGAAGAAAGGAATGAGTAAACGGGCAAGGTTGGAATCAATTGATCAGAATTTATGAGGGGACTGAGAAACTATTAGAGGCGTAGTAACTAAATAAGCAGGGGATTTATAAGTAGAAAGGATACCAACACTCTAGAATATCACCACTGGCTATGCATTAGATTTTTGCATTTATAAGATAAGAGGATGGGCTGGAGTGCCCAACTCATGAAATGAGTGGGCTATAATATTCCACTATTGTTGTGGCGATCACAACACCACACAGTGAGCCGGTCACCTTCTTGGAGAAGTTGGTTAGCGCAGCTGTACTTTCCAGGCTTGAAAATGAGCCCTGGGTTCAATTCTTTGTCCTGGCGCTGTATAAGTATTTGGTTTTCAGTCCATATCTTGTTCCACATGTTCTTCTCCAGTTACCTGTTAATGGATTAAAAAATTAAGTTTCACGATTAGAGGTTTTCTTTGTTTATCCTTGTCTGTCAGAACAAATAACTCCATCACTCTTTTCAAGCATAGAAGATTGCTTAATAATACAAATTAACCGTAAACGACCTAGACCATACAATGACCATACGATGAAATTTTCAAGCACACAGCATTGTATGCTGAGCTGCATGGTGTAGGATTACAAGCGCAGTCCTTACAGGTTAAAGTTCATGCATGACGCACACACAAAGCTTGTGTGTTTTGCTGTGTGGGCTAGGTCTGAATAGCTTACCTGTTTGCCTGTATGGTGCAGGATCCTATGCACTTTGGTCTGCCAGGGTTAGGGTTTAATGTCACAAATTGACATGGTTGAGGCATCTACCAATCAATTCTTATCAATTTATTTACCAGTTTGATTGCTATGCGTCATACCAAATTTGAATCACCTGACAAGGCCCATGCATGACGATTGTGATGACTTGTCAAGTTTGCCCAATAACAGAAACTTTGGTTTTGGTAACAACCATCCTGAAATGCTGCGTGTCATGTATGGTGCAGGATACAGCCTGATCACATGCATTGAAGGGTAGAAAACCCCACAGAACAGAACGCTGTTTATTGAAATGATACTTTAGTATTCACAATGTTTCAAATGTATATTTATTTGTCATGTTTTGTACATACTTTTGTAAATATGTATAGAATTTTATATGATCAAGGGTAGGATGTTGAGTTTTGTATTCACACCTTATTATAATTCATTTGTCAAAAACAAACTCAGAAAACCAGTCATAGTTTCATGTAGGCTCACGCTTGCAGTCATACTTGTGTTTTCTTAGCATCAACAATTGAGATTCAATTCTTGCAACCAAGGCTGTGTTCACAATATTAGTCATGCCTACTCGTTTTTTGTTTGCACGCGAGTCGTGAGCAGCTCTAGAGTGATTCAACTTAGCAATTGAATTCACACTTAAACACAACTTGCGCGTCAACACTAATGGTTCGTGAGCGAGACACCTAGAACGCAAGTGACTTGAAATCGCTTTTGAACAACTCATAAGCAGGAAAATAGTCATGACTAAATACGCATACACGCCCTATGATTACTGTAAAACAAGAAATATTTGCGGAAAGAAAATTGTGTGAATTTCAGAATCTGGGGTTTTTGGCGACATTTTTATTTCACTATTTGCATCAGCATGCCATTGAAATCATTGTACATTATAAATATAAGCGGCAAATTAATTTAGCGTTTTTTGGGGTATTAGCGAAATTAAATTGCTAGCAAATATTTTGTGTTTTACAGTATTCTAATCAAAGCTAAATGAAAAGAGATTTTGGGAAACTTGTCGCATGATGAAAAATATATGTACTTATTACTTTAATTTTTTGATGTAAATACAGTGGAACCTCGATAACACAAAATCACTGGGGCCAAAGAGTTTAGTTTGGGTTATCAGGATTTTGTGTTA
Source organism: Ophiothrix spiculata (assembly GCA_000969725.1). NCBI lineage: Eukaryota > Metazoa > Echinodermata > Ophiuroidea > Amphilepidida > Ophiotrichidae > Ophiothrix > Ophiothrix spiculata. The sequence continues at coordinate 66,800 of JXSR01S073265.1, forward strand.
TCCAACTGATTTTACATAGGAAATCAATACTTGGGACCCAACAAACATTTTGTGTTATCAGGGTTTTTGTGTTAACAGATTTTGTGTTAACGAGGTTCCACTGTAGCAACAAAATAATGCTGTATTGGAGACCTATGAAATAAGTAACATGTGGGTTTCATTATGTGCTTGTGTTTCCCATGACAATGTATAGATTCGATATACTCCATCATAGTTGTAGATATGTAAATAAATAGGCCAAATTAAAAGATAACATATTTCATGTACTCAAAAGGAGTTGTGATTGACTTTTGTTTAAAAAAAAAAGTGATTGAAACAGCAAAAATGATGTGGTGACATGAAACATCTTTATTTTTTCACTTGGCCGTATCAATTCAAAAATCATGTAACCTGATACATGTTTGTATTCTGAAAAGGTTGTTAAACTTGTTTGGAAATTTCCTTTTGAATGTTGTATCATGATATAATGTGGTTTTGCATAATGTGGTTAATAAAACTGCAATGTAAATATCTAGAATTTGAGTTCATTTCATCTTTTTCATTGGATTGTAGTCTTTTGTTTTTCTAAGTGTATCTAGTATCCCTATTTTAGGGTTTATCTGGAGAAAAATTGCAAAGAGGCTTTGCCATTTTCTTTTCCAAGTAAACCCTAATTTAGGAATAACAAATAATAGCAAAAGTTTGAATTTGACCTATTTTTATCAAAAATTCAGGATTTAAAGGTCATGTTTCTAAATACAATGTAGGTACAGTAGAAACTCATTATAACGAAATCTGATATAAGAAAAGCCCTGTTATAAAGTGGTTATTTTCCTGTACCATTTTACTAATTTCTTTTGTTTTTTATTGTTTTAAAAACCCTGATATAACGAAATTTTGGATATAAAGAAGTAATTTGTCTGTCCCCAGCAACTTCGTTATAATGAGTTTCTACTGTATAATATTTTGCAAGGTGATAAGAGTACCAAAAATAAACAACTCGTCCAGTGTTGTAAATTACATTTCCCTTAATTTGATATCAAACAAGACATACTCTACCCATATAAGTTGGGCAAATGACCCCCTATTTTTATAACCACCCATCAGGTTCCCCAGCCCTTTACCCTCACTTTTTTCTGTAAATATTGACACCTTATTGTACCATTATCAGTTGAATCAGCCTCTGCAATTTTTTTTCCAGATATGCCAAAAGAACTTCAAGAATGTGCAATTGATTTCATTAAATTTCTGTATCTTTGGTTTCAAAGCAAAAAATTTGATTAACTGATGTCCTCACTCGGTCAAGTTCCCCCCCCCCCCCCCGCAAAATGCATCGCAACCACACCGCAAACGGATAAAAGGAATCTTAGCTTAAAAGTGCATAATATCATTCCCTCAACACATAACTTGAGGTGAAAATGCTCACCATATTTTTTTCCGAACCAGTAGCTTACAAGCGTCATTCACAACAAGGGATTTGTATAAATTATGTGTCACTTCCTTGTTGTATAGGACTGTAAGGGTACTAGTAGTTGTATAATTTAAAGTATATCAATCAATCAATGATACAAGTAATTGCATAACATGCATACCCCATGAAGGAGTCTATTCGTACAGGGGACCCACAGCTTTACGTGACTGTCCAACCATAGAGCAAGTAGAGAAAAGTTTCTTGCCCAAGGAGACGAAAACTGTCCGGCCCGGGGCTCGAATCCACAATCTCTGTATTACGAGACCCGTGCTCTAACCGCTCGGCCACGCTCCCCTCTATGATTGAATAGGATCAGGTTGAAGCTGAGATTAAATTTTTACCGTCCGTTTTTATGTGATTCTGCATGCGTTTCGCATGCGGTGTGTTTTGAATCGATATAATGGTTTTCAACGAGAGTGATTCCTTTTATCCGGTCCGCTTGCGGTGCGGCTATCCGGAAACCCATGCGTTTATTTGAATCGGTCCCTGGAGCGATTCATCCGTTTTGGTCATGCGGAAAGTTCAATTAGAGAAGATGTTGAAATGAAAACGCAAAAACGGACGGACAAAATTGAATCTCAGCTTTCAACCTGATACCATTCATCTCCATTCAATCGTGTGCTATAAATTATACCGCTACCCTACTCTTACAGTGCAAACCGCACCGCAAACGGATAAAAGGAATCTTAGCTTTAGTATTTCTTGAACCCAAATTAGCAAAATTAAGGCTAGTAAATATGTGGTTTCAGACAAAATTGCAAACCCTTCTTCCTTGCCATTATTACAGATTCTTTGGTTCATAACATCATCTGTCTATACATAGAGCATAATTTCAGTTTCCTATTGCAAATGAATAGTGTATTTGTACACATAAATATGACATATTTATAGAGGATAGCCTAATCAGTGTGCAGCACTGCTTTCCAAGAGGGTCCTCTGTCAGATTGCTTTTATGATAATATACAAATACAACATGGTTTGAGGGGAAGTATCGCAAAATACTGTCTCCAAGGTGTTGGCGCCTCGATCGGAAGTCTCAATCGGAAACTGACTTCCAAGGGAAGAAGTCTCGATCATCCAAAACTGAGGGACAGTATTTTGCAATACTTCTCCAAATAAACCATGTTGTATTTGTTTTACTGCAACTCTTAAAAAGTCAAAATATAACTTGCCATACGGTAGAAGTTTTTACTATTTTCCTTGCAGCGTGTCACGTGTGTGCAAATTACATAGACACAACAAGTAAACGCATCCCTGCATGGTAGTAGTCAAAAATACTTTTTACACATATCCACTATTTGACCAATAAAAATACTGTATTAACTTATAAATATTCAAGAGGTAATAACAATAACTAGAATTTTGGCATGTTGGCTTTTTTTCTTCAAAGATATCTTTTTGAACGTCCATTTTCATACCACAAAATAAGTAAAGTTATAATAGAAAACTTTTGTCAGAATTTTGCTGATTTAGTAAAGAGCAACACTGCAAATTAAAATTACAAAACGTACAACTAAAATGTAAATATTAAAAAGATATAGATTTATTATTGCATCATAATTTACAAAAATTAATTTGTAATGTTTACACATTAAAGAGCATAAATACAATAGCTCAATTATTTATAAATTTAGATAGAAGTACTGCACATTAATAAGGATTTAATATTAATTGCAAATTTGCTAATGCTCAAGTAATTTTTTACCAACAGATGGCAGTGTTACAGTGATTTTGACAAAACACATGCGTGGTATCTAAGCGTAAGATTTGCGCCTTATGCAAAACGCAACGTGTACGCTTGTTATTCACTCAATCTCTCTGAACATGTAACACATGAACAGTCAAATTTCCTGAAATGCGTAAAAATGCCATTCAAACAGAGCGGTGTGCTATTCTTTTGTACTTGGCTTAATTTCCTGAAAATACAAATATTTAGTGTAAATTTCCTGAAAAGTTACATCTCTGAATGTTGTCTTCCTGGTAAGCGCAGAACAGCATGAAAAATATTGTTAAATAGTAACGAGTGTTCTGAACCAACGGGCCTTCAGTGATGAAACTTTTCCGTTTGTTTACCTATACCACAAAATGCTGATTTTTTAAATATTTGCTTCCTAACCAAGGAAATTTTATTCGAGCGTACGTTCAAGAAGATCAATATAGTTTAAATAGTCTAAATAGTTTTATAGTCTAAATTGGATGAGTGGATACGGTATATTGATTTTACAAAAATATAACTCGTGAAGAATTAAATCTGAGAATCAAATTAAACAAGTCCATCTGCACGGACTGAATTTTTAGGAAGCAAAATCGACATTGTAGCTCACTCGCTCACCTACTCCTTTGCCAGGTATATCATATTAAAAGGTCTCTCAAAGTGGTACCATTGCTAACTTTTACATTTCTTTATTGTAGATAGACCAAATGACCAAATACTCTTTTACAATTCTTCTGGCAATTACCCCTATAGAAGAAATAATTTTTGGTCTAGTTCCATTGAGGTCAGTCCTTAAAGAAAATGGTAGTTATTGTGATTAAATTTTACACCAGTGTCAATTTTCAAATAACAACCTCAAAATTAATCAAATTGGACAATCTGCAGCATGAGTTGTGTTTATCAATCCTTGTAAATTTTATATGTTAGTTTAAGCTCAAAATTAATCACTCTTGTTTTCCGTTAGGCCAAAAAAAAAATTGTTTGGTTGCCCTCCACCGACCGACCCTATTTTTCAGCCCGACTCAATTTTTTTTTTATTGAATTTTTTTTTTTCTTAAAAAATATTCAAAACTTACCGAAAACTACAATTTTTTTATTTATATTTTTTGCTTTTTTCGATATTCAACCCTCAAAATGTTTAGGATGTCCCAAATCACTAAGAGAAGTATTTGATTGTTTTGATTTGGATGTCGCGGGAAAAGTTGTGAAGGCTGGAGCGGCCGATCGACCTAGCAGTCCGTGAAAGAGTATTAAAAAAAAAAAAAAAACCGACCGACCGACCCTATCTGAAAAAAGCTGTGGAGGGCAACCAAAGAATTTTTTTTTTGGCCTTATTATCAATGATGCTCTCAAACAGTTCTCCTGCAAGATGTCCTTAAAGAGAGCTAGGAGAGGGTTCTCCCAAGTAACATCATATTTAATGTTCTCATATTTCTGCCTGGAGTTGGTCCATTTCATAAGTCCACCTTGGGTATGTTCTCATGATACTTCTGTCTCCAGCAACCCTTGAAAGATGTTCCTCTAATATCAATCTCACCTTCCTCCAACTGGAAAAAAATTACAACAAACTCATGATTTAATTCCTGCTGTCCACTTTTTTCAATTTTCTAAAATTGCATGTGTCTCTCATCAGTGCTAGTCCAAAACCCTGCAATTACAGTGTCAAAAAAACAATAGGTCCTGCACTCTGGATTTCAGTTTACATTGTCCAAGTTTTGTTTTGACCTGTAATAGGTTTGGTGTGACCAGACATGTTATAATGATGCAAGTATCTGCAAATGTTATTAAAAATTTGCCATCACACCTGGACAATGGTGATAACATGTTGAAGTATCGTTACATAACAGTTAGATTAGCCAATTACACTATAGAAACATAATCCTCAGCAAAGTTCCCAAAGACCCACTAATATTACTACCGTATTCGTTCTAATTAGCGCCCAGGGCGCTTAACAAAGTCATTTTGGGGGGGTGCTTATTTTTTCAACATGTGTTTTGTACGGATCACTCACGATATTCATTAATTCATTTACATGAAGGCCGTACTTGCACATGTTAAGCTTAAGAATGTTACCTGTTCACAGTTGAGACCATAATATAATATCTTGAATAATAATCCAAGCTTTTTCGCTGTTTGATCTAATAACTAAGCCAATCATTGCTTTTTTGTGACTTCAATTTCATGTATATTTGATGAAGAATACTTAAAGGCCAATGTAAAAATCTGGAAAATCTCAAGGAGTACCTAGTGGCTTGATTTTGAGTTGGGATTAGAGTCATGTGGTTTTAAGGATTTAGCAAGGAAAAATTTTGTGAAACATAGTTCAAGAACTCCTGTGGTGTGTGTACCCGCTATGTTTATAATACTTGTCAACAGTAATTAACCCTTGATGTGTTCTCCTGTAACCAGCTCAGTTTAACTGCTTAACTATATTGGTCTTTAATTCTCTAATTTTGGAATTCAAAAACTCAAGGGTGGGCGCTTATTGGAGCACGGGCGCCTATTAGAACGAATACGGTACAAGGAGGGGATGAGAGCAAAAAGTTGAAAAGACTGAAATTCACTAAAAAGATTTCATAAGCACAATATATCAGAAAATATTGAACTGTTTGATCAGCATTTGTTTGGGACCGGAATAAAAAAAAAAGGGAGACTGGAAATTGAGTGAAAAGGGCGTTATCTGCCCAAGGCTTATATTTACCTCATCATAACCATAGATTTTGTCATAGCATGGTGGCGTCATACACTTGCGTACACAGTTTGTTATCTGCCCAAAGCCTATAATTACCTCATCAAAACCATAGATCATAGTATGCTGGTGCCATAGACTTGCGTACACAGTTTGTTATCTGCCCAAAGCCTATAATTACCTCATCATAACCATAGATCATAGTATGCTGGTGCCATAGACTTGCGTACACAGTTTGTTATCTGCCCCAAGCCTATAATTACCTCATCATAACCATAGATCATAGTATGCTGGTGCCATAGACTTGCGCACACAGTTCGTTATCTGCCCCCACGCCTATTACCTCATCATAACCATAGATTTCGTCATAGCATGATGGCGCCATACACCTGCGTACACAGTTTGTTTTATCAGCTCCATACTTCCCGTCGCAGTCGCCTCGACGGTCACATTTCTTCCAATCACCTTTGAACAGTTTCTCCTAAATTCACAAAAGAATGAAGACATATAGTGATTAAAGGGACATTGGACAAATTCACCACCATCCCTAAGCTTTTCTTCAAGCATTTAGAGATTTTAGCATCATTTAAAGTGTTAATTAGTGGTAAAAAGTTTCATTGTCAAATCAAATGCAATATATCAAAATATATTGATTTGCATTCGTTATGGATTATCGTTGGTGACAACTAGAAATATTCTGGCCTCTAGAGCTGAAATTGGTTTTATTAACAAATTCAATGAAAAACAAATTTGTTATTTGTATACAATCTACGATAAAAACGTTTTACCTCTTTCCCAACATATGACAATAGGCCTACTTCCAGAGAATAGCCTCACACCTTATAAGATGAACATGAAAACCGAAATTCTAGTTTTTGACTTTTGTGTGTATCAACTATCATGCATATACATGTATATGATTTAAAAATTACCCTTATTACATGGTTTCGTGGACATGCATGATATAGGGCCTACAGGTTAACATAAGTGGCTCGATCTTCCTTGGACACCCGTGTACCATATTGCCCAAATTTCGAGTCATATCAGAATAAATGTTCTTGTTGGGAGATTGTGAAAAAGTTTGACCACCTTGTGCCATTTGACATACACTTAACGAAAATTTTGAAAAGTAAACCCATAAAAATATCACATTTTGCAAATGAAAATAAATTTGCCCCCATTTTTGCAGCACATTCTTCTAATCACTTGTACGAAGACATGAAATTATGCACTTGTCGAAAACTACTCCGGCCAGTGGGTATCTGGGGATGACTGGGACTTGCACATGAGGTGTTTTTTTTAATTGTGAACTCTATGACCATGTCTGTCAAGTCTTGACCATATGGGAGGAAATTTGCAAGGCAAATCCTGACCAAGTCCCAACCCTCGCTAGCCGGGTGATTATTTCATGTAGCAAGTTATGACCATCTTTATAGTAAGCCCCGGTCCCTACCTCAGCCTAATCCTGTTCAAACTCGCAACTCGAAATCCTGTCTTTTTGACATGCGTGAACTCCCAGCACACGCCCCGCATAAACCCAGTACACCGGGCAAAAAAAAAAGATCAAATCTCCAGCTAACAGGTAGTCCAAGTTCCGGTCATCCCCAGGTACCCATGGGCTGGGTCGTATACTATCTATTAATAGGCAAAATAATAATTTATTGGACAATTTCAACAAAAATCCATGGTAAGGGTTGCATTCACAAACAATGGGGCCCAGTACTCTGAATGTTTGTTTACATAGTGCATTAGGCTTACCACTTTTGGTTTCTTCTTGTAATGATATCTTGGAAACTGGTATGTGACTTTACATTCTATGGGTTGTAGTTGGTCCAGTAATATGACGACACACAGCAAGAAGATGATCCTGGTGAATGGCATACCCACAGGTGACATTTTGATCATTTGAATAAGTGTGTTACCTCATAGTATATAGGCACACTGAAACAAAAATGAGACAAAGAACTCATTAGGCCTACACATAAATCTTATAACAAAAATTCAGTAAAAATGATCTCAGTCATTGATGTTTTATCTGAGTAATTGCTATCACATCCAAAAATGGTAAATTTTCCATTACTGGAATTATACAGTGGAAACTTGTTTGTTTGCTTGTTTTTTTATTTGGCAAATTGTCAACAAGAAAATAAAATAAATGTACGCAATAGAGAAATATTTTCACAAAATACATGATAAGGCAGACCCTGCCGCAACACCTCTAAGCTGAAAAAAAACCAGGATAACTCATTCAAGGAAGCACGTTAAAATAATTTTAAGCAGAGGCTGTGAATGAGGTGCAGGAATAGAAAAACAAACTTTGAAAAAAAAAAAAGCTTAGACAGTAAAGTCACCCCTTTCTTGGTTTAAAGTGACATTGCACTTTGTATTTATTGTTATACAATTTTATAGCATAAGATTTGGTTCAAAACTTTATAGATGTGAGATAAAACAGTTGAGAATTATGACCAATACTAGTAAGTGAGGGCATCCATATATTGTTTAAAAATAGTTTTTGTTCTCTTAAAAAGTTAACATGATAACTGAGATAAATAAACCAACGCGCACATTGGTTTATTTATCTCAGATGATAATAAATAAAATGCATTTATGCACAAACTTTGTTTTGTTTCATTGTAGATGTACTAAATACAAATGAGCATATAGCCTCTAGTTAGTTTGCGTCTTATCATTAAAACTAAATTATCACAACTATTGCACACTTATTTTAACACAGGTTGCCATGTGGTGCATAACATAATCCCGAATCAAATGCTAGTTCTGATATCAGTCCATGACCGTGTTTTTTTAACATACCAATATGAGGCATTAAATTCTGTGCAGCTTGGAGGTATTTTGCTGATTCAACGGTACAGATACGGATAGCAATTTACTGAATGTCATGAACTAGTTGTGCTCACCCAACTTTATGGTCGGTTATTTTTATTTGTAAGATTTTACTAAGTCCAACCTAAAGTTGGGCTTTACTTACATTGCAAAGTTATCACGTAACTCGGCCTCATCTAATGTCTCCGTTTGGGACAGTGTTAATGCACGATATACGTCATGAACTTCGTAATGTGGGGATGATATTGCAATTTCAATGCACTTGGAAGATAATTGTTAAAAATGAAGCACCCTATGCAACGTATGACTTTTGATTTTCTTAGCTTATTGTAATTGGACGTTAATTTTGGGACGGTATATACCCTCTGAATGATTTGGCTCAAATATGCTTATTTTTTCTGTTACCGGTACGTCCATTTGTTGAATTAATTTAATTCCTCATGCCAAAACAAGTTTTTGAGGAAATATGCTTGAAGTTGAACCCTTTTAGATAGTCACGTTCCTTCATGTACAGACTTTTACTATATTATAATAAACCATGTATTTGATCAAAATCTTATAGTGTTGCTTTAAATTGCATTTATGATGCTAACAAGAAAGGGAAATGGGAAGGGTGGGGCAAGCATCACTAAAGTCTTTGCCAAAATTCCTCAGACAAAATCGGTCATGTCACACATGACCACAAATTGCAGGGCATCGGTCGCGATTGTAAACAATTGGCCCTGCACTCTGGATGTTTATTTACATCATCTGAAGAATTGTGACGCCGACTTAAGTCATGAACTGACTTGAACTGAATGTGAATTAACTATTAAGCTTAAATTGTCTTAAGGGCCCTGTCAACCCTATGTTTTCAGTTTTTGCACTGTAACTCAGCAACAGATAATTAAATTCAAATAAAAGTATACATTTCTAGAAGAGGATTTGCATGTACTGAACATGATGGTCTGGTCATTTTTGGAACAAAATGTGAAATTTTGGCCCTAAGGTCCAAAAAAGGTTTTTGGCCAAAATTTTACGGGAAAGCTAACTAAACTTTGCTTTGGTAAACTTTTTTACTTTTTAGAACTGGTCCTGGAAAGCAAAATCTAGGAAAGCATTTTTTATTCGTTCCTTAGTTTTTGAGATATTGTCAAAAATTGGTCCAAAAATGTCAAAAAATCCCACTTCTGACAACAATGCATTGGAGACAAAATATGACATTTTTTGACTTATTTTTGGCAATATTTCAAAAAATAAGATAAAAATCAAAAATTTGAGAAGTGTTCCTAGATATTGCTTTCTAGATTCTAAAAAGTAATAGGCTTCGAAATTTCACCAAAGCAAAATTTAGTTAGCTTTCCCGTAAAAGTTTGGGTCCAGAAACATGATTTTTGGACCCTCCCTAGGTCCTATGGCAATATTACAGATTTGGGTCCAAAAATGACCTGACCATCATTCATGTTCAGTACCGGTATGCTAATCCGCTTCTAGAAATGTATATACTTTTATTTGAATTTAATTATCCATTGCTGAGTTACATAGTAAAAAAACATTTCTGAAAACAGCCCCAGTAAAATTCCCTTATAAAGCAATACTATAACTAGTAATAAGATTTTGATCAAAATAAATTTATAGTAAAAACTAGACCTACTAGTATGTCTATAAAATGATTATATTGTATAGACATATGGAGCTCCATTGAACAATGGTTAATTTTGCCAATTTTTTGAAGTCTCATTTTGAACAACTCACATTATTGAAAAATGTGGAAATGTGCTCATGCAAACCTTAGTGAGTTGCTTAAGCCATAGGCCATGGTAGTCAAGGAGTTTACCAAACATAAACTTGTGAAAATTCTTGATCACTTTTATGTAAACAATCACCTAAAATATAAAAATGCATGATCAAAGTACACATTTTGATTTTTTTCAATCAACAAACACTTAAGTAGATACTCATTAATATTGTTAACAATAATACATGAGTGATCCAACAAAAAAGGGATGGCAAATAGCAAAAATGTCGGTGGCTAATTTTAGCCACCGAGAACACGTGCGTTGACGTTGTATTGGAAGAAATGTCAAACCGTAATGGCTGCCGTGTACGCCTAGTAAAAACATGATAAAATGGAAGAATGTGACTTTCTAAAAGCGTTTTCAAGTGAAGTTTGTGAAAGAAATTGTTTTGCCACCAAAAAATGGATAAAAAGCACAAGCATGCTTTTATAATATTTAGTATACATGTTGTCATTGTCATTGACATTGTTGAATTAAAATTAAATTTGGGATCCCGAATTTAATTCTTCAAATGGCCATAACAGAAAAATTAAGCATCTTTGAGCCAAATTGTTTGGAGGGCATTCCTATCTACCAAACCAAACCCAATAACCCCCAAAAATCAAAAGTCATGGGTTACAGGGGGCGCTTCTTTTTTAACACTTCAGATTTTGGCTCCAATCTTAAATAGTTGTTTGGAGTTGTCCTTGTGGTCTCATCTGGTTGGAATCTACCGGAGATGTACTATATTTTTGGATTATTAACTGATGAAACTTCACAGCTTGACTGAACAGTGGGTGAGTTCGATCC
>JXSR01S073265.1:87840-98438 GCA_000969725.1 Ophiothrix spiculata
ATTAAAAAATTAATAGTATTAGCATGCTCAGATTCCTCTGCTTCCAAACCAAACATTTTCTGATAATTGGAAAAATCAAAAGTATCACCCGTTTTATTTTGGATGAAAGAGACCAGACTATCCCACAAGGGAGAAATCTTTTCACATTCACAAAACATATGCACCAGGGCCTCATCAACTTTTTCACAAAATTAACAAAATGGAGAATCCCTTCTACCAATTTTAACAAGAAACTTATTAGTGCCAATTGCTTTGTGGAAAATCTTGAAAAAAAATGCTCTCAGTTGTGTTTCAATACTACATTTAAAATTATTGTCATGAATTACTTGTGCGACTGAGGGGGGATGTGCCCCCTCAGAAATAGACGATTTTCTGCTTGAAATGGAGCGATCTAGTGAATACTTTTCATGAATTTGATCATTTAAAATTGGCACAAAGTTTTTTGTAATTTCATGTAGAAAAATTACCATTTTTGTGACTTTGGGTATTTGCACTTATGCTCTAGGCTTCATTACAGAGCTCTCTTCTGGCAGTGGCACCAATACCACTGCCAGAAATTTCGGGTACAAGGTACCTAAAATGTCATGTGAGTAGTAATTTTTACCCATGAACAGATTGTACGAGTATTATCGATTAAAATAATAAATTTTATGGTAGTGCAAATACTTGACACTGGTCATTGTATTTGTATGATTTGGACTTAATAAATCATAGGCCTATACAATTCATACACATATACCTAATCTATAATTGACTTAAAGAAATTCCCCAGCGCCAGGATTCACTTTGTTTCTTCCAGGATTAAAAATATTCTGGTGACAACCCTGGCTAAACATGTTTGCCCCTGGCTTACATGCCTTTGTATGGCCCAGCTGTGCATTCAGGTCATTTACCAGAACAAACAAGGCAAGACAATGACACTAATTTTGATTGTCACTCATCATTATAAAAATCTATTAATGAAATTGTTTAAACCCCTACCCGCCTCTTCCAATATAATCCAACAAGCAAAAAATCAAGAAGCCGGAATAAAAGTCTGACTACGTCATTGATGAAGGATATTAATGAACACGAAAGTGCTGCCAAGTAACTTGCTATATATATAGCTGGACATTGGATTAGGATATGATAGTTAGGGGGTTTAAATCCCTGGGAAAACTGGAAGGATTTGTTTGACATATGCAGACTAAGATAAAGCATTTGGGCGTTTCGACTATATATATTAAGTTAATGAGCAACAAAATAAGATATTTTTATAGACCTTTTGTGCATAATTCCTTAACCCACTACAAATAACAGAACCAGATGTACCAAGCGGTGCAACAGATCAAAAACCAGTCAAGCAGAAATTGGCCAGGTTCAACTACAAAGATGCTCTGAATTTGGAAAGCCTTCTGACAGATGAAGAGATCATGGTTAGAGATCAGTTCCATGATTATTGCCAAGACAAACTCATGCCCAGGATCCTTATGGCGAACAGAGATGAAGGTTGGTACCTATTTTTCAATATCAAGTTAGCTCAATCAGTAAGGCACTGCTTACAGTGCAGATGGTCTTGATTTTGGGCCCAGTGGTGGCCACAATTAGTATATTTGAAATCTCTTTTTGACAATGAAGTAACTGCTAGTTTTTCTTGTAGAAACCCATTCAAAATTTGAGATACAGGTCCGGATTGTGATGATTTTAAATTGGCTAATCAAGGTTAAGGGTCCCCAGAGTAATACAGGTGGATGCAGCATCGGAAATAAGACCAAGAGAGTCAAATGTAACTTACTTGAGCAAGCTTGCCTACATGTAGTCTGCAAACATGAAACATCAAATGGGGTTCTACTGTAGTATTACAGAAATATCTTGGACCCAAATTAAAATAAACTTCATAAGGGCTATCTTGAGATACCCTTGGCTATCACCCTACAGAATTCTTTCTTTAACCCTTAAACCCTGGCACACCAAAGTACATAGAATACTACACCACACAGAAAAACAGGAATGCTATTCATTCCTAGTCCATACACATGATTTGTGTGTAAATCATGCTTGAACTTGATCCTGCAAGGACTGTTCTTGTAGAAATACTACACCATGCAGTTCAGTATATACAATGCTGTTGGCTTAGAAATTTGATTGTATTGTAATTACATTTGGTCCGGTAAGAATAGGGTTAATCTATCTAGGCCAAACAATAATTTATTTGACAGTTTAAACAAAAATCCAGAGTGCAGGGCCCCACTGTTTGTGAATGAAACCCCTACCATGGATTTTTATTTAAATTGTTCAATACATTTTTATTTTGCCAATAGATTATTAACACAATTTTCATACCTTTTTACTCAGTTTTCCACAGAGAAATCATCCATCATGCCCTGGGAGCCACCATCAATGGGTATGGGTGCGCCGGTGTATCATCAGTGGCGTATGGGCAACTAGCCAGGGAAGTTGAAAGAGTGGATAGTGCCTACAGGTCTACAGTTAGGGTTAATCTAGATTAACAATATTTTCACACCTTTTTTACTCAGTTTTCCACAGAGAAATCATCCCAGAGATGGGAGCTATGGGTGCCCTTGGAGCCACCATCAATGGGTATGGGTGTGCAGGCGTGTCATCAGTCGCATATGGGCTACTAGCCAGGGAGGTTGAAAGGGTTGATAGCGCCTACAGGTCTACAATGAGTGTGCAATCATCGCTTGTCATGCATCCCATTCATGCATATGGATCGGAGGAACAGAGACAGAAATATCTGCCGAGATTGGGTGAGTGAATTTTATGTGATATAGTATTTGTGTGGTTGGGACAACAATCAAAATTTACTGCAAGTGCATTGATTTTGTCTCTTTACGAGCAGAATGGAATGCAAATTTATTTATCCAATTCTTACACGACAGAAAAAAATATTACATCTTTTGTGAAAATAATCAGGCCTTTATCCGACCAAAGCCCAAAACCTCTCTAAACTTAGTAAATCATCACCCAACAAAAACAATGAAAAATTCATACGCACAAAACGCCCACCACGCAAACCGAAATGCAACAAGCGCAGTGCATTGTGAATTTTCAATCAACTCGGATATTTTATATTCTTACGTTCTGATTGGCTAGGTGACACGTAGTGTGTATGAATATAAATTAATGTCTGAGAAGTTTGTCCACGTAATGACTCATGGGTACTCAGTTCCAATTGCTCAGATCACTTAACTCCTAACCAAATTCAAGTGAAATGAAGGGGGGGGGGGTCTTGTCAGTACAATTAGATTTTGAAATCATACGTATTTCGGGAATCTTGTGTGTTCACAAAGACTTTGAGGTAAGTTGTCATTTTTTTACTCTCATGTAAATCACTATGCTATCATCAGAAAATGAATTTGATAACAACATGTTGTGAGATCGTTTTTACTCCACATCAAATGAAGAAAGCAATGTCAAATGTTTTACTGACAGAACTCAACTTGGATAGGTAGTGATCTAGCTTGATAAAATCTTGAATATGCCCAGATGAATTGACCAGGTTATGTAATACCAAACTCAATGTGAAACCTTCATTGATAACACATAGTGAGTCCAGTGCCCCACAAGTAAAAAATCATTATTTATTAAATGTGAGCTGTGGTCAAGAATTGACCTCTTCCCCATTTCCTTTTTCCGGACTACCATGCATATTCATTGTGAATGTTGTCTATTGATACAGCCACTGGTGAGATAATAGGAGCTTTTGGGCTGACAGAACCTAACCATGGCAGTGACCCAGGCGGCATGGAAACCAAGGCAGTATACAACCAATCCAGTAAAACATTCACTTTAAATGGCTCAAAATCTTGGTGAGTCTTCTTCTGTTTAGCTATTGGTAATACAATAGGAACATTTGGGCTGACAGAACCTAACCATGGCAGTGACCCAGGAGGTATTGAAACCAACCAATCCAGTAAAACATTCACTTTAAATGGCTCAAAATCTTGGTGAGTCTTCTTTTGTTTAGCTATTGGTAATACAATAGGAGCATTTGGGCTGACAGAACCTAACCATGGCAGTGACCCAGGAGGCATGGAAACCAAGGCAGTATACAACCAATCTAGTAAAACATTCACTTTAAATGGCTCAAAATCTTGGTGAGTCTTCTGTAAAAACATTTGTGTGTATATGAATAATGAGCTGCAATGTGCAATACTGTAAAGGTGGTTTATTTTGCGCTACATTAATTTTCGTGCTTTTCACGCTCAATTCGCCAAGCTCAAAAATAAATGTAGCGCGAAAAGTGGTATGTATTTATACCACCGCATGTTTAAAAAATGATTCGAGATAGCTCAAAATTAGCCTTGCACAAAAATATTGGTGTTTATAGTTTGCTTGCAAGCCTTCAATTGATGAGAGAGATATACATTGACTGCAAAATTCACCATTTGAAGAGAAAGAAAGTTGAGGAGCTGTATTACACCAATTGGCACATTTTAGTCATTGGCATATTATTGGAACTCGGAATGAGGGCAAGAATTGTGTCATGGATTTATTTTAAAATACATATGGAAATGCAAATCTTTGTATGGAATATTTCGAATTCATCACGCTATAATATGTTAACAATGCTATCCCTCATTCTTGGTTCTGGCAATGGAAAGATGCCATATTAGGTGCGAACCTAATTTGCACCATTCAGTTTGCATGTTCAAAGCATGTATGGCATACCTTTATGGCACCCTTTATCCTATACCAACATCCATGCCCTACCCAGTACCCCCATCATTACCGTACCTTTTCCAACCTGGCCTACCCTACCCAGTCATGCCCTGCCTTAAATTGACTGTGATATCATTAGACCCAGTCAAGTAGGTTGGGTTTGGGTTCAATTTTGGTGAAAGTATAGGCAGACAATACAGTAGGCGGTTACCATAGCAGGTGAGACTACTTGTAATTGTCAAAAGGCCATTTTTTATTTTGTGTTACAGATGTTATTTACCTCGCAATTTGTACATTTCCAGGGACAATTGAAGAGTGTTTTTTCAAAACTCACTTAGTCCAACGGCTGCCGTGATGCTAGTTTTTGAAACCTAAATTCTTCATCCAAATTGTTCCGATGGTAATTTTACCTCATATTGCAAGGGTCGATGGTCCTTATCCCGACTACAATCAAACGGGCGCGGTTCACTGCCCTGAAGTGACGTAATAGAATAGTATCAAAACACATTTTTTCAAAACTCACTAAGTCCGGGGATTAGGCATGATTCTAAATAATTGTCTTATTGTATGTGTGCATTGAAGTGCTAGTATGAATTTTCGATCAATATGGCATAAATTTTGGTCATTTGCACTGAGTTTTGACAACAAATTCAACTCACAAAATCAATAGTATAATAGATTTATAATCTATGCAAATATAACATGTGGCAGCTATTGGACTAAGTGAGTTTTGGAAAAACACTCTTCAATTGCATTGCTGTTGATGGACTTTTTTTCTTGTTGGTACTGCAAGTCAAGTCAAATTTGATCGCTGACTAAATGCCACTCAAAATATCCTTGTTCATTTTCCTACTTTTATTTTTGCTCCAAAAATTAGGATCACCAATTCTCCCATAGCCGATGTATTTATTGTGTGGGCTAAAAACCAAGCAGAAGACGGCAGAATCCGAGGGTTTATTTTGGAGAAAGGAATGAAGGGACTTTCTGCTCCATATATTGAGGGCAAGTTTTCCTTGCGTGCATCGGCCACGGGGCAGATTGTCATGGAAGATGTTGAAATTCCAGAAGAAAATATGCTTCCACATGTGTCAGGTCTGGGGGTAAGTAAACAGGGAACTTTGGAATGTTATTAGGTTATTAGGTCGTCATGTGAGTGCAAGAAAGTCGTATCTGCAATGGCTGCCTTGTGTTACATTTTTTAACACCTAGTCACTAGAATTCCATAAATCCCTCAAAATTTTTATGCCAAATGTCAGTGGCTCTTGAAATGGTTCTTCAGGTGACACACCATTTTAAGAGCCAGTGACCCAAGACTGGAGATTATACAGTGTGCAGTCAAAAATTAATGACAAATGGCAGCTATTGCAGATACGACTTTCTTGCACTCACGTGACGAGGTTGGGTTGTATGCAGAGCTTGGCATTGTATGGTGACTATTTGTACTAGCCAGTCAGGCAGTTTACTTTTCAAAGTTACACGCGCAACAAGAAATTTCTTAGAGATGGTGTATCACATATACTACATAGCCTAAACAAAAATCATACGCAGCAGTCGGGCAGGTAACTTTCTATCTTTACCCACCCAACGTGAAGATCACCCTCTATGGGCTGTCTGGCGGTTGCTAATTTGTCACCCTGGTTGTATATCCTCATACCTCTTCCATGTTAATGAGTCCTAGTATTGCTTCTTCTACATTTAGAAGTTACATTTATAAGTTTTATTACACAGAAACAAATAAATCTCTACACCCCATTAGCTTTTTGACCTCAGTATAGGAGATCATTTGCAAACCCAAATGCCATCTGCCATCATCAACTCAAACTGTTTTGTAAACTCATGTTCTCAGAAACACTACCTGCTGATGATGACATAAACTCCAGACTTAAAGTTACCAAAAATACACTTAATCCCAAATTGAATCCAGGTCTAGCAGCTATACTTTTATCAACACAAAATAGGCGGGCCTCTTCACATCGTGAATTGATGCAGATAACCGTGTGCGTAGCTGAAAACAGCACAACTGCAGGAAACGCAGCGTGTACCCGGGATTATGTTTACTTGCAGATGAAGAAAAGCCTCATAATTCTCGCCTATTTAGTGTTGATCATAGTATAGTGATGTTTTATCATAACACAGCTGATGTAGAAGTTTTAGTATGTTTTTTTTTATTGTAATTTTCACAATTAGAATTTTGTGATATATTATTACAGGTTGAAAAGTGAGATTTTATCAGCTTGTTTATCAGCTTGTTTGTTATCACCAGTTTTAAATATGGTCTGATTTGCAGGGTCCATTCGGTTGTTTAAATAATGCAAGATACGGTATTGCTTGGGGAGCTCTAGGAGCTGCAGAATTTTGCTTAGAAACAGCCAGGCAGTACACTCTCGACAGGTGAGTCCATCGATGAAGTGTAATAGAAAACATATATGTAGCATTTACAGCATATGTATGGAGTTTTTTAAACCAAAGTAAAATGCTGAAGTAAGCAATAGCCCGTGAAGAAAAGCAAATACCAAACACTACCAAATACACCTTTTACAAAATGTTAGATACCCTATAGTCTTATCAGTTAAAGGGTTTTCTCACAGGTGCAGTTGCTTACGACTGCTGGATAACTATTTTTTTATAAATAGTATAAAATCAAAAAAATTGTTTGCATCCCTTTTGCATGCGCAAATTTCAATGCACACTGAACTCATGCTTTACATTTGGTTAATCACGCGCCGCTTCACTGCGTTAAATATAAGCGGGAAATTATGCAGACGCAGATGTGCCATCAATGTAATCAAATGTTTTG
This sequence comes from Ophiothrix spiculata, assembly GCA_000969725.1. Classification (NCBI taxonomy): domain Eukaryota; kingdom Metazoa; phylum Echinodermata; class Ophiuroidea; order Amphilepidida; family Ophiotrichidae; genus Ophiothrix; species Ophiothrix spiculata. The sequence goes on from JXSR01S073265.1 coordinate 95,303, forward strand.
AAAAATGTCAGTTTTTGTCATTTTTCTTGCAAACTAATATGATGAACCTATTTTGTTATTTCAGTTCTTTAACCCTTTCCAGTCTGACCATTTTTTCCGTCCCAGGCTGAAGGTATTTTACCTGTAAACTGACTTCTAAAGTAAATTAAATTTATCTTTAGAAATATTCTACATAATTCAATGAAACATCAGCATAATATACCTTTATGAACTGTATACACTGCCTGTGATAGTGTTTTGGAAGATAAGAGGTAGTGAAAATAGTTATTCTTCAGTGTTAGTTAGGGCGTCGCTCAGACGCCCTATGCCTGAGCTGGCAGTAATTTATGGCGTCGCTCAGACGCCCTACGACAGGAAAAGGTTAAAGTACGCAAAAATGCTTCAACATGTAAAGATTACAAAAATCAATGGAGCACTATTTTACAAGCACATAATGATTGATTTTTTGGACATTTCCAAATGTCTGTATTTCAAAAACGTTCACGGTGACCTATTTATTTTATTTTAGATTCATTATTATCAGCAAAAATAAATCTACCAAATACTAAATTTTGAAGAAAATCAATGGAGATTTTACATCTGTGAGAAAACCCCTTAAAGGTGCAATTCATGATTCTGATTTGACAAAAACTTCACCTGTTTTCTAGCTAAATAAAAAGAAGAGTACAACATAAATGTATGCTGACAATTTCACTTGATTCCGACCTTTCGTTTTCAAGTTATGAGCTTTTCAGTATTTTAAAAATCTCCATAGATTGCTGTGCTGTAATTACTGTGGGGCCCCGACAGAAATTAGAAAATGACATTTCCTCACTTTTCTCAGAAATGCAAGCACATTTGAAAGAATGGTTTGGGGGTCGTAATATGTACCAGTCAAGGGTTCGTCCTAGCTAAAAAACTCAATTTTGATAGAGGTGACCTTCAGGATGAGAAGTGGATCATGAATTGCCCCTTTAAGTGGTTCAGAGCATGAGGAAAGCTTGAGTGCAGGGGCGTAGGGACATACATTTGACATACGGTGCTGGTGCGCTCTGCTTGGCCCCCACTCGCCTACACACCTGAGTGGTGCAGTCGGGGATGTGCTAAACATGATTTATACTGAAAACATCAAGTGGACTAATGTAATAGAACAACAAGACTCCTAACAGTCTGCTGCACTGATGAGAGAGCCACATAATAAAGGATGGGGTGACCAGCAAATCTGTATTCCTCCATCTACACAAGAAACAAGAATAATTGTGAACACATAAGAAATAAAACAGTATTGGTGACAACTTCGTTAGAACCACGGGTCCAATTTTATGGAATTCTCTGAGTAATGAAATAAAAAGTTGCAAAAATGTCAAATCATTTTGTAAAAGAATTAAACAGTCTTATGTAAACTATTATGAGTCAATATGAGTACTATATAATTGTGAATTTTCGTGTAATGCAACTTGAACTGAAAATAGTGTCAATTCTGAGTGTTCTTGTGTGATGGTATTTGTATACTTATATTTGTGTATGTATGATGGTATCGGGAGGGGACAGGAAATCGGAAAAAAATCACTTATATATCTTCTCATCATGTAAAATTTCATTTCATATCAGTTGTTAATTTTTTAAGGGGGTAGTAATTTCTGGTCTTATTGGCCTTTCGACTTTCTCCTTCGTAATCAACTTAGATTGTAAGTAAATAAGATATAAAGTATATGAGTATCATGTATATGATTGATCACGAAAATAAACTTGAACTACCCCATAGGGAATTAATATAGCTCTATAATACATCGCTGGCTTTACCTAATGAGAAAAAAATTCATTATTTTCAATTTCAGAATTCAGTTTGGTAAACCTCTTGCCATCAACCAACTGATGCAGAAGAAAATGGCCGACATGCTGACAGAAATCTCCCTCGGACTACAAGCTTGCATACAAGTAGGGAGGCTGAAAGATGAGGGAAAGTAAGTCAGAAAAAGAATCACAGGGGTTAAGTCATATGAATAAAAGGTTCATATAGACAATCAACCCCTTAGTTGAAGTAGGATTATTTTTTTTTGCAACAATGAGCATGGTGTCAGAAATTGCTTCTGTTTTATGAGCTTGCTTGCAAGTTGAGATTGCTCAAGGACAAACAATCTGCAGAATCAAGGTAATCGTCTCAGAGGAGCTGTCACCTTGTCATATGTTGCTGTCGCTTTGTTGGTTGTTTGTAACGACAGTGGATGAATGTAACATGTTGGTAAATCTTGTCTGTCATGCGCTTTATTCCGTATGAATGACAGAGCCTATCTGATGTTGGGTACTAAAATTGCCATTAAGTAGGCAAACACCATAGTAAATACGTATGCCAACTTGCAAACAACAAGATTCCTTTATAACTGCTACAAATGACCACCTCTTTGCAAATCAGATTTACAGTAATCTAGTATAAACCATGTTATTGCTTAGATGGGTATTAAGAGAATAAAAGATACAATTTCTTGTTTTAAAGATAAAATTTATTGTTTTATTGTATATTATTTTGAGTAATTAATTATTTACACCCATCCATTATGAGACGATAAATGACAGGAAAAATGTTAAATTTTACCTTTTATTCTCATTCGTAGTAAGCAATTTGAATAATTTGTAAATCAATAATGAACTCCAACATTTGCAAGAAGAAAAAAATAAACATGGCCATTGGAAAAATATTAACCCCTATTCAAACAAGAAGCGTTTCGCTTCAGGCGTGTTTGTAATACATCACACCGCGATTTTCAATATTGGCGCCATTGCATTTAAAGATGAATTGTCTCACAATGGATAGAAAAAAATACTTATTAGGGAAGTAAAACCACACCTGGTAAATACAAAGGGAATTTCAATCCAACAATTTAGGATGGTCATTGCAGTCAAAACTACAGGGTTATGGCTGTTAAACTTTACAATGTTCAATATTTCTTTCTTGTAATTAATCATTTTCTAGAGTTGCTCCAGAGATGATCTCCATGGTAAAAAGGAATTCATGCGGTAAAGCATTGGACATTGCAAGGCAAGCCAGGGATATGCTTGGAGGTAATGGGATCTCAGATGAGTATCATGTCATCAGACATGTCATGAATCTGGAGGCTGTCAACACGTATGAAGGTGAGAAGGGTTGAGTTTACTGGGG
>JXSR01S073266.1:24940-42405 GCA_000969725.1 Ophiothrix spiculata
TGTCGTAAGAATCACCAATGCAGTTAGCTCTGTCTAATTCTAAATTACATCAAAAAGAAAATGGGATATTTACAAAACACAAAAACACAACACGTTGGTGTAGTGTAATAATATGCTCTACGTTCAAAAAGCTTACAGAATAATAAATCCACACTACGTTTCTAAATTATCCAAAAACTGCAAAAAGAGCCAAGCATTTATTCCAGGTTAACGTTTCAAGACCCAATTTTACTATCCTGGTGAACCTCTTCGAGACTATTAAAAATTGAACTGAAAAATTATCTTTCTTTCAACAAATTGTTGAAAAAAAAACCCCAAAAGTCGGTTAAAATCCAAGATGGCACCTAAGAAATTTTTAATAATATTAAATTGATCGAGATATTAATTTTTTTAAATAGAAGCCAATGAATTCTTTTTTCTCAATTGCAGTATAAACTTATTATCTATACACATATTCTTTGTAAACTAAAACAAAAAATGTTTTTGCACCGTAATATTGCATTTTGGAGCAAATTTTTATATGGGCTCCACTGAATCAAGCTATAATTCTGTGTAGCTTCCCAATTTCATGGTCATTGTCAGTGCAACAAAAATAAAATATTGGATGCTCTAACTAACATTACTTAGGGGTCAATCCATGAATCAAACAATAAGAAGGTCTAAAACTTACCCATTATATCAAACGAGTGCAAATACAAAAAAAATATTGTATATAAAGTGTGGCGTCATAAATAAGCTCATACATACACTGTGTGTTGATCTAAAGTGTAAACAAACAAGGATCTTCATCAATATTTAAAGATACAACAATATTGTTGTATACTAGATTTATAATATTTTTAAAATGTTTTGATAATATTGTTTTAAGAGATAAACATAATGCATAAATGTAATTCAAAAACCAAAGAATGTCTGCAAGGTATAAAACGAAATAATAAACATTTCATATCATATCAAACTGTGGACGGTCAAAAAGAAATGACCCGTCACATACCTATTTGAACAGTTTTAAAACAAGTATTTTAAGGCACTTTATAATATTTTTAAAATGTTTTGACAATAGTGTTTTCAGAGATAAACATAATTCATATATGTAATTAAAAAACCAAAGAATGTCTGCAAAGTATAAAACGAAATAATAAACATGTCGTATCATATCAAATTGTGGCCGGTCCAAAACCTCCCATACCTATTTGAACTCTTTAAAAACAAGTATTTCAAGGCACTTAAATGATTAATAAACACTATAATAACACCTGCAAGGATTGGATGGGTGTTTAATTATTTAAGTAAGCTAACATCTTGATGCCAATATCATCGAGATCTGTAATAGCTTTGCTAATCGCTGACATAAATGATTAAATATTGCTCAACAAGAGTTTTCGAACGGTGAGCTTTTGTGTTGATTACTTAAAGGGACTACCCTAGATTATGCTTAGAATTGAAAACTTATGGAAATGCTAGAAATAAAGCTTAGAGGTGTAGTAAAATCCAGAAAAGTACAATAATTTACACATAAATGGCTCAAATTGAAAGAGAATTTGCAACATATCATCCTGATGGTATCATATGATGGTACAAAGCTCCTTGAGATAATTTAATACATATTAAAAGAGAAACAACTTCATCAAAACTAATTTGTTGGCCCATCACTGTACACTTGTACAGGTGTAGAAACAACATCATTTTTTAAAGGTTTGAAACTAGAAACGCTGTTTTTCACATCATATTTTGCCGCCGGCGGCAAAAATTCAAGTAGGCAAAGAATTGCAATGTTCCCCAATATTCCAAAAATCATGGAAAACTATTGGTAGGTTATATTACTATAAACATTTTGTATTGGTTCATGTAAAAAATTAGTAGGAAAAATCTAGGCCAGTCCCTTTACTACTTGCAATCAGTGATTCCTTCATAGAAATGCAATCAATACAGATGGTATTGCTGTTAATACATATCAACATGTTACTTTTTTAATATCTAGATTTCAAAACAAAAATAATTCAAATCCTTGTCAATAGATTTTGTATTATTATTAATCCGATCCTAGGATCAATTTCACCACATGATTCACCAATCATAAGATACCACACTAGCTAGAAAGACGGCTATGTAGATCTTGAGCTTTCCTCGCTAGTCGAAAATAAAGAAAATAAAAGATTTATCCCCTGACATGCGTTCTCCAAAATCAGTTAAAATAGTGATACAAAAACCTTCATAACTTTGCAACGGATGTCGGATTTGAAAAATTCAAACGGTTTTGGATTAGTCCCAAACGGTTTTGGATTAGATCCCTTAGATGCAGGTGATCTAAGGGATCACCTGCATTCATTTACAGACTATTTCAAGGAATTTAATTTATAATTTAAAAAGCACCTGTAGTGTCTAATAATATTACTTACCACAGTTAATATCAAGAAGTAATATTGACCAAGAAAGAATATGATTAGACACATGCTTCTGGGAGTCATCTAACATTATATGCACATTGCACTAAGACTATTGAAGCGTACAGTGTGTCCAAGAAAAAAACTTTACAATGTCTGCGTGTAGTTTTATTAGGTTTAACGGATAGTAATTATAAAAAGTATTTTAAGATTGTATAGTCCATGAATTGAACTTTCCAATGCCGTTTAGTTCATTTCAATCGATAATGTACAACAACAATTATGTTATATCAAATGTTTGGGTGCATTTTTGTCTGGTTCAATTTCATGATTATTGGTCATGAAGTAGGGTGTTTCTAAATGAAATAAAAATGAGTCACCTTGGAAAACGATAATATGTGCCTTACATTTTCATCAAATTTGTTCATTTTTTCAGCATGTATAAGAGATTAGTTCGGCGGAACTCACAATTCGGGTACGTATCCGAATTCGGATACTCCGTATCACAATTCGGATACCCGTATCCGAATTTGGATTAAAAACAGCTGAAACGGGAAATCAGCTGAAATTAATATTCAGCCTCGCCGCGCACCATACCGGTATGTAAAAAAGTCAATAACATTATCATCATTTGTCATCTAAATTCTATCAAAGTATTTGCCTTCTGTGATAAGAAGCTATCAGGACATGTTTCGAAGCTGTTCCGCTGGAATTGCACAGATGAAAATGACATTTCCACAGATACATTTATCATAAATGCTAGAAAGATGTTTTACATGTACTCGCCAGCTTGCGCTATCGATTTGTTTCTGCGCCACGACAGGAGTATCAGAATTCAGATACCCCTTCATATCCTTATTCTGATACGGGTATCACTTTTCGGACACGAAATGTGCGTGGGTATCCGAATTCGGATACGTATCCGAATTGTGAGTTCCGCCGAACTGAGATAGCATGCATATTAAATTGATAAACATTGTTATGGTTGAATGATCAGATCAAGGATAATACTGAACGAACGTTTATATTCAAGGAGAACTTACAAAATCGTGAACCAGAAAATTTTACATCCAAATATTTGACAAAGCATAACTTTTGTTCTAGATTGCCGATTGACATGAAACAAACGAAATCTTAAATTTTAATTCATGGACTATAAAATGCAACCTCTACATATTGTCTGACTATACCTGAAACATAAAAAAACACCGTTACAAAATGCACGGATACTTCCCATAAACACTTTTACGAAGAACACACAACTTATTCCAAAGCACCTGGTGTGAGAATTATGTGCTTAATTATTTATGTTAACAATGAATTCGATATGGTGCAAGATGCCTCGCTAATAGCTCAAATTGTCTCGATTTCTAAAGTCAACCATAAATAGTATGCGAATTTATTAGCTATATTCTGTGTTTCATCAACGAATTTGTCTGTGTATATATCTTTGATGTAATCTATATAGATGGTGAAACATATCTAGATTCAAGTCAATTGACACTATCGTGTTTATACGACAGCCGCAGGCTGTCATTTCCTCGTAGTGGATCTAGACGGGAACAGTTAAGTCCCATGGTAATAACAACGTTACAGACAACTTACATTATGTATATAGATTTGAATTCAATAACTGCTACAAAAATCACTTTCAAAATCAAAAGTTGCTGATTGTTAATACATGAAAGTAATATCTCAACAGTGGTAATTACCTTTTTTGAAACAGGAACCATACCTTTAAATATAACTAAGTAGTTTGTTTAGTATGATCGACTTATTTAACTAAACATATTGATTAAAAATAAATACTAGAAAAATCACATTCAAAATCTCAGTTATAATTATATATTACGTATATTATATATAATGAATGTAATAACTTAAGCTACACATACGTCAAATCCTTAGCAATATTATTTGAGTCTTTTTAGTCGACATAAATTCGAATTTGTGATAATGATAAGTTAAGGTGGGCGTATGTTGGTTATTGATGATGTGTAATAAATATATAAATGTAAAATACCATGAATAAAATGTTGGTGTCAATATATTGTGTAAAAACAATAGTCAAGTCTTTCTTAAAACACTTGGCGTATTATTTTGCATGTCATATTGAAGTGACAGTATCTAAAATATTATGGTATTTTTAGTTTGAAAAAAATATATCTCAAGCTGAAGTTAATGTATTTCAATTTGTAAACAATTCTGTTTGTGAGTATTTATATCGAGCATCTTCTGTTCAAGAAGAAGGTAAAAGTATCTTCACAAAAGCTATATAAAACTGATCATCTAAAACTGCGACTTAATGAAAACAAAAACAACAAGATACAGTATTCAATTCTGGAAAACACGCAAAAAGAAATATCAAACAAACCTCGTTTTCTTCAAAACTCTTATTATTTGTCGCCTTGTGATTTTACGTCAGTTGCACTTACTCAGTTGTTATAAACCGGATGTTCAAAATTATTTCATCTAATTGATAGCTGATAGCAAGTGGACGACAAATAAAGTCATCCATAGATAATTCTATTATACTCATACCTTTCATATGATTGTTGGTTATCATTTAAAAAAACAAGTATTAAAATAATTACACTGTCATTACGGGGTTTTTTTTCTGGAGAAAAAATGGGGTATCGAATTTTCTGCCAAAGTTGCGTTGCAATTTGGGGCGATATTTAGCTTGTGGTTTGTTTTGGCACACATTTCGCCAGGCCGTAGCCATACTTTTGTCAGGGGTGTGGGTGGGTCCGCGAGTTCACAAAATGAACCTTTCTGAGATATAAAATAATTATTTTGATTTTTGTTTTTGGTCAACCCTAAACTAATTTTTTTCTGTAGTTTTGAGAAAGTACCAAGCACACACACACAAAAAAGGTTTAGGTAAATTTGTTTTTTGAGGTGATAATTATATTGTATATTTGATAATAAAAACTTCAACTGCACTCACCAGGATTATTTTTCCCAGATAATTTCAAGACCAAGCTGGTCCCTTTATCAGTGGGTGGATGTTGTGAGGTGCTGAGATCCAGTGATATAATGTGTTTAAACGTATGTCATTTTCGGTAACGTCCACACTGAAATCCGATACTTCTCTTTGGCCAGACTTCCTTTGAACTCAATCAGTTCTTAGAGAGTTCTGTGACATTTCTGAACATCATTTTATAAATACATATCAAGTCATCAAATAAATTATATTACCGTTTCCTGTCACAGCTACAGCCCTAAGGGGTTTTGAGGATTTCAAGTTATTAACCAGCAAGCTAAGGCTACATGTCTAAGTAACGCTATAAGAGTATACACTTTTACTATCTAAAACAAATTGGTCTATGTATTAATATAAGTGATAATTGTTATAAACTATAATGTGTTCAAATTATAAAGATTATCTACATACCTCAAAAGTCTTTATATTAGACACTTAATGTGTGGTGTATGGATTACAACGTGAATTATTTATTCCATAATAATCCTGATTTATACATAAACGACACTGACATTTAGTATTCATAATTGTACATGAAGTAAAAAAAAAGTGCAATAATCCTAAACAAGTCGTCATCCCTTAAGGGCTTCTTTAATGTCGCCGGTTTTGCTTAATTTATGCAAAGCTGAACTACTTTTGTCGACATCTTGTTCTTTATTGATTGATCATCTTGTCTTAGATGCAGCATCCTGATTATTTCTTCGAAATTTCAGTGACCATATATTGATGGTTTGTATAATTACTTGTTAGGAGGAAATCCATACCGCTTGGAAACAAAATACTCTAGGGTACATGTTAACTATTAATATAACCGGACTGATGGTTTAGATAGTAAGCCAGATGTATTGCTGTGAGGTAAAGAGGAATTATATAATAATCGCGAGGATTTGTTGATTTGGTGAACTTAGTTTCAGTTACATACTTTTTAAGTACATAATGTATATGTATATATATTACAAGTGTTGTTGTGTGATATTATTCTTTATAGACTAAAAATAATAATGAAATACATAAATAATGGTCATTATGCTTTTTGGTATTGTATATACTAAGCTGTCTGTATCTACCTTTTGACCTACTATCACTGCTATTGGTCACAGTCGTTGAACCACCCTTGTCAATTATGCTGCTTTTCCTACAAAGGCAAATTGTAGAAATTATCCGTTACATGTGAGATGTTTCTTTTAACGCAAGAACGTTCACAAGTAATGTCAGCAAGTGTAAACGAAGTTGTGTCGTTTGATCTTTTATTGGTTGCTTTACGTATATAGCTCTTTTCAACAAATCACACTTAGATTTCAATTATTTTTTATTTGTCGAATTTTTTGTAGAATATTCAACGCTAATAATGTTTCTACATGAAAGAGATAAAGAAATGGAAAACCGTACTAGAATCAACAAAAACGACAAGATTTGTATCATGAATGATGACGTAACAATGATACTGGTGTCGGTATTTGATATGACTTGGATGATAAAATATCTTGAGATTAGCTATGACAAATCATTTGTGACAAGTTTCAAAACCAATGTTTAGGGAAGAAATAGGGTTTTTTACGTCATGCAATAGATCATGTGAAGTCGAAAAATAAAGCCTGAAAACAAATATCTTTCTTTCTCTATTTCATTTTGTTCACCATCAGCAATTACTAGCTCACATTAGATAACAAAGTTCATATCATCGCGATGTAACTATAATTTATGTGAAAATCAATTATATTATCTTATAGGTTGTAATAACATCAGCAAACTTTAAGATAAAATCAGTGGGCTATTATCTAAGTACAAGTTTATCTTAATGAAATGTATAATTTGTTTTATACGATGGGTTGCATTTCTTTTGCAACGTTGATTAATAAATCAAAAGTGTGTCTGAAAACTATATAAATTATATTTTTTTAACTATGCATGTCAAGTTATTTGGAACTATTTGACTCAATCCCTTTAAGGAAACCTCTTTTTTTCTTGGTAATGAAATTATCAAGGATTTTATATCACAAATCGGATCATACGCCTTTTAGTGGATGACACCCCTAAAAGTAGGTCTAAAGTATCTTGTTTAAATTTTAGACATACATAAATGATGTTTATAAAGATTACATCAGTTCAAGTTCAATACGGATTATTAGTATCAAACCCGCGGTTACTTTAACCTGTAGTATAATTTCCCAAACGTCTTTCAAGTGATTCAAAATATTATTTAACAATGTAAATAAATGCATAACTTGCACCTCTTGTATATTTAGGCTCTAGAATTAAATTATGAAATAAGCGATCTTCAACGGAATGACACATTTGCTTGTAATATTAATGAAAAAAAAGTTCAATGAATCTATTTTTCCCTTGCAGAAAGTTTGTAATTGTTAATATATAAAACAAATCACGTTATACCAGCTATAGACATTTGCTAATCCTTTTTTACGGATTAGATCAAGAACAATACTCAATAGACTTAATTCAGGAGGGACTTAGAATAGAGAGGGGTCTAAATGGGTAAAAATGGACACGCGCGACCGCGCGACACTTGCCTTTTTATCCCTCGACTTTCCGACATTTGGGTTCTTAACGAGCGACGGACTTTTTAAGAATTCTAACATTATCTGTCGACACGCGACTTTTTGTGAAAAAATAAAAATGGACACGCGACGTTTTATCATTCTTAAAATGTGACTAGCGACATTTTGGATTCATAAAATTTGACACACGACATTACTTAGCAACTTATAAAGCGGCACACGAAAAATAGTCGAAAGTTTTTGACGTACTAGACTTCCTGGGCCGTAGCATAACGCCAAAGGGCCAAGTGTCAACTGCTTCAAATAATGTCACCATACTTGAGCTCAAACGAACCTTAGAACAGTTATGAATGTTCTCAAAACTAGCATAAACTTGTAACAGAAGACTTGGTTGTACTTACATCCGAAAAGGGTCTATTAAAAATACGTTTCCGAGATTTTCCCTCCGTGCTGCATGAACTGAAACGATCAAGTTTTTCGCGGACCCGGAAGTTGGCCACACTGACAAGGAACATCTCTAAATCTAAACTCGCTACTATTCTCAAAATGGGTTACAAATTAATTCAAATAAAAATTTGTCGACCATGGTATAAAACAGTTTTACAATTCATATTTTACAGGAAAATAATAACTTTTAAATATAGTTTCCTATCACAATATAACATTTATTATTGGCAAAAACGTGACGTTAAGCTATAGACTTAATCTTGCAGTTGCGGCAAATGAGGGCCCCCTATTTTCCGGTTCTTTACTGGCTAGCGTTACACAGTGTAGCATGCATGCAATTGTTGTAAGTTTGAGGGGTTCTTCATAGTTAAATCGCCGATCTCAACGCGTAAACAAACTGGGAAGAAGGACAGTTTTTACTCTATTTTTGACCGGGAATTTGTGAATATTTTTCCCGCATCAACATAAATAATTCGCTAAATTAGTTCGTGATAATAATGCCCTCAGTTTGTACATGACTTTTCACATTAAGTGTTATAAATAGGAAAAAAGTTACCTGATAATTTTAGATGAGATTGAATACTTTGCTATCGAAATGCTGTCAAACTGTACGGTATGTGACTCGGCTATGCAGTTTGCAAAATTCGTCGTTCGCTTGTAAAGTATAAATGGGCGACACGCGACTGTGCAAATTATTCAAGGACCGACATGCGACACGCTGGAATTAATATAAAACTCGACTTGCGACACAACAGGTGAGCTTAATTTTCGACACGGCGACAGCCGTGTCTATTTTAACCACCCATGTAGACCCCTATAGAGTGAGGTGCAGGATTATTTCTTTTTGACAAAATGTTCCAATTCAATGGCAATTATCCATTCATTTTTTTAAGAACAGTGCAATTCTACCAATCGTGAAATCGAAACCAGAAAGTTTTACATACAAATGTTTTACGAAGCATAAATTTCTATTTTAAATTACCGATTAAACTGCAAAATATATTATAGTGAAGTCTGTTACATGGACTATGATATAAGTACGCAAAGATTGTAATTTTTTTTCTTGGACACACTGTAAACTGTGTACCATTGTTTAATCTTCCCTTTAAGTGAACATTTAAATGATGCACGTGATTTTTCAAAACGTTTTATGATGGATGAATTTAAAAGGCATGATTTAGCCTTACACTAAGGACAATTAGAGGGATTTGTCGCCAAAACAACAATTGTACGCGAAGATTGTAATTTTTCTTGGACACACTTTAAACCAGCTGATAATAAACTGTGTAGCATTGTTTGATCTTCCTTTTAGGTAAACAATTTTTAAAGACGTACGTGATTTTTCAAAACGTTTCATGATGTTTGTATTAAAGCACATGATGTAGCCTTACACTAAAGAAAATTAGAGGTATTTGTCGCCCCCAGTACCGCAATTTAGTTGATGGAGCTTATATTTGCTTCTCTTTTACTTGCCCACTTTCATGATTTTATTCATCACCACTTCATGGGAAACATATTAGTTCAGCAGATTGGCTTACGGATCGGTACTAAATTGCATACTGTGCCGTCAGAAACGATGACAGAAATATTCAAAGAATTATATTTAGCCAATGGTGTGCGTTGATGACACCTGCTGAAAAACCCCATCCTATAACTTATAGAATAGATGCCGTCATGCATGAGAAAAAATACGTGCCTATTCTGTAAACAAAGGATTGGATTGGATATTTTGCATACCAAATAATGAAGGCAAAAAGATATGCGGCTGCATGGTGTAAGAATCCTATTGTATTTGTCTTTGAACTAAATAACTAACAAAATGTACATTAGAAGGTTGATAATATATATCTAATTTTCACTTAATATATAATATGTTACATTTGTTCTGTTCATATTTTTTTAGGTTAATATATGTGACCGTTCAGCCCAAAACAGCATTAAATGCCAGCTCTTGACATTTTCACTTTTCTATTTGTTTGCAAAGACCATGCTTTAAGGATTAAAATGATACCTCAATGAACTTCACACGATTTCCAGAAGTCAAGTTATTGTCTGTCAAAGGTTGTCAGGGAGTAAAATGTATAACTGAGATAAATGCGTTCAAAGATTAGTAAGCCCTATATTTTCTGTTGATCGTCTTAAAAATGTGCCAATTTATTTCACATTTCCTATCATTTTCTTGAAATGAAACTTTGCTGGTATTTTGTAGCAAGCACTAGGATTGTGAATCTGTCCAAAAAAAATGTTGGCAAATTATGACCTTGACATGTTTTTTCACCTGTAGCGCAAAATGAAATTTCTGGCATTTACTGCTCATACGGGCTGGACGGTCACATATGGTATGTTACATTATTTCTTTTTTTTATGGAAATTAACTTTCATGCTATTTAAAAAAACTGCAGTTTTTTGGTTTTTTTAAATACCATAGAGGTTAATTTAAAATGGCATTATTAATGATCATTCTGTAATTTAAATATAATCAACCAACAATATATAAAACAAACGATGACAATTATCAAAACTATAAAAAATACAGTTGGGGAAACCCCATTCGTGACTTGTCATATCAAAAAGTACCTACCTTAAGTTAAGTGTTTGTCTATGCTAATCATGTAAATCATTACTTACGTTTTGTTCTCTTTTCTTTCATGTTATTTCAAATATCTGACGGATAAACAGGTATGTATCTTTAAATAATTATTTATTTCACTCAATATGTGACCGTAAATTAGGAAAATAATACTAAGTTGTCAGCTTATTACATATTTTTTCCCTTCAAATGTTGAGATTAAAATGATAATATAATAATATACTATATTCTTTTTATTATCATTATTTTCCATTAGGATATTGAAATAATAACTACTGAAATAATTCCAGCCAGTTACAAGTAGTGGGTTGAAAAAAAGAATTAGGGTTAGCACTTTATTACACCCATCGTGAAAATACACGCTTTAGATACATTCATGTACAACGTGCATCATTTTCAAATAATATTACAGCGATGGCCAATGACGTAAATTACAAAACATTCTAAATAAAGAAGATTATCCTAGGAGGGTTAACGCTAACGATACGCTTCCTGAATTTGTGTTGAGACAGAATGTCTTCTGACTGACTTGACTTACAGGAATTTAAAAAGCTATTTGAATATAACTTCCAAATTATCTCGGAAGTTAATCTTGGACTGAATGGGCTTGCTATTTAAATCAAAATATGTTTCAAGAGCAACATAAGATATCATAACATTTCAAATTTACTCGATGTTTATTAGACAGTTCATTTGGCATTTTTCTGAATACCCTGAATTACAATCTACTATTAGCAGTTAAAAAATCGAAACAATCCTTTACAATCAATGCTAAATCTGTATCCATGTTTATTGTATAGTTAGCCTGTTCAAGTTTTTCTCATTAAAGGACAAAGGATTTTGTCAACTAAATCGTTAAATCGTAAATGACAAAAGAAGTATCGAATTAATTTTACCGCACATAAGAGGCCTGTCAATCAAAGTATAGGATAGGCTATTGTCTACGATGAAAAGCAAATCGCCTAGATTTTTTTAGTTGTGTTTTTTATCGTGTAAACACAAAAGGATTGTTAAGGATTGCAATTTCTCAAGTAGAGATTAGTTATACTTATTGACTCCAGTGAATAGAATAAGTAATGGGTTAACAAAATATTTTACTTCGGATTACAAAATGCATTGTTATGCACGGACAGAACATTTGAACTAGCTAAATGTAAACTTTTAGTACAGTGTAATGGAATTCGATGTAAAACATTCAATACACAAAATCTAAGTAATATGGATAATCTCTATCTTCTTTGTGCAGCTAACACAAATAATTATATATATATATATGTTGCTCTTTGCGTCCGAACCGATAAATATTGCCACTCTCTTCACTACTTAAATATTAAAATATTATCATTTTCATTTCTAGAGTTCTGACTTAAAAAAAGGTTGAGAAAATCAAAGGTCTGTGAGGAAATTAACTTAAAACCGACATTTTGACCCTATTCAAAATCAAAGAGTAAGGCAACTCTCTCACACATTAATTAATAGAGCTAAACGTACGCCTAACGTACTTAATCCTACGACATGTATTGTTTTGTTTTTCGTCATGGGCTCGTTCCATACGTTATCCATACTTTTATGTCCGTTATGTATATTTGCTGTACATAAGTAGCTAAGATTTCACTTGACAAAGACATTTCGTCGAAACGTCGTATTTACCAACTTTATCACAGCACTACCAATACCCACACAGGTAACTATTGCCTCATGTATAAGTTTTATTCGTTGTCAATACGGTGATGTTCGTTTTTCACACGTTCAGTTGAAATATTATAAGAAGGATCTTCTTTATGAATGTTGTATGCAACTTTTTACAAGTTTTAATAGAAAACCCCTTAAATCAAAATATCCACTATACTTTACTTTTGCACAAATTCTATTTTTATTTTGTACTTCATATCTTGCATTTGGCCGCCAGAAGGAAATTGATTTTGCTCGACCCAAATTTTCTCACGTTTTAAAACGTATCATCTTATGGCGGGAACATTTTATTAGTAATACAAGCGATACGTGAGTGAACTTCTTGACAGGAAACAGAATGTAAGATTGCAGTATTGAGGAGTGTCTGGGTCTGAGATCTGTTGACTAACTTGATACACATTCGTTGTGTTCGTTGTAAAAAATGTGTTTTTTTATAACTTTGTATGAGACATACGGTATCTCAAAAAAGAGTTTCTTGATTGGCATGAAATATATTTCAAAAGACACTCTGAATAAAAATGACAAATCGGGGCATATACCATATTGTCAAGGGCATGTCACACAGCATAAGAAATACTTTAAACAATCTTTTTAAAACAATAAAAAGCAACGCATAACATAAGTGCACCATACACTCGGCCCTTTCGGTTAGAAAAGATATAAACTGAAACAAAACAACAAACGTCTAAACTATTATTGAATTACTTGTAAACGTAGGCCCAGTTCATTTTGTTGGTTTGTGTGTGCACAGGTCACAGGTATCAGGAGTCTACATATCTTTCGGAGCGAGTGAGCCACACTCCGCTTTTGGCGAGTTTTGTATCATTTTCTCAATTTGTGTGGGTATATTGTGTGGGTATAGTATATTTTGAAATACATATTCCAATCAGAATTTACTTCCAGCAATGATTTGGAGGAAAGGATAACCTTAAAAAACAAAATGACAAAACTTCCGAATTCGGCAGGTTTGGTTACTTTTTACAATTTTGTGTTTAAAATGTTCTTTATAACACACATATTGTTCAATATTTACACTTGAAAATGTTTTGAATATATACCTATGGATATTAGCAACAACTTTAGCGGCCCTTCAAATATATCTATTTATATATGTCATCGACGTAGACAAAGCTGTATACATTTCAGTATGAGATAGACAAAGCTGTTTGCATTTGAGTATGAGGTACATAAACATTAAATCCGAAATGAAAATATATCATTACACTATGTAATGCAATCAAAATGATGATTTTAAAGTTTCTTCAAATTGATGTTAATCAATATTTTGTAAGACAGTGTAAAAGTAACAAATGAAATATATGATCTAATAATATAACAATAGTTATTCGGATTTCTAATGTCATTTCGAGTGATGTTTTTAACATTCACGTCAAAGTAACGAACTTAAACCGATTTTTCGAGATAAAAACAAAAATACTGTAATTTGAAAATGGGTTGAATATTTCATGATTTACTGTTAAACAATTAGTTTATACAAACATGCACATAAAATCAAGTTATATATACAATTTTTCTTTTCGAAGCGCAACTTGTTTATCATAAAACTGAAATTAAGATATGAATCGTGGTTCTTGAAATAATATTTACAATTATCTAAAAATGAGTTACATTAAATCAAGTCAAATTTTAGAATTTTACTTAAAACTGTTCACTATTTAGAGTTGTTAGTTTTCTATTTCCTATTCTAAGATAATCGTTCAATATGTTAAAAACTTTTGCTTTTTGACACAACCGTTGTATATACAACTCTAGTATTTGCTAGTTTTTAATAACAACGGACTTCAAATTTGCATAAATCGGTATAGAGTGTCTTACTCGATTCAGCTTGGTACCCATGGTTATTAAGGGCATATTGTTTCAACCTCCTTATTTAAAACACAACTAAATGAACTGACCGTTACTTCTGACTTTGGATGACCTTCAAGGCAAAAACACACTTGACCAACAACAGGAAATCGAGCCATCTTATTATTTAGTTTACTTACAAAACATTTCGACTTGGAGTTGTTAAGGGCCTCAGAGGCAATATGCTAATGATTATAAGAGGCATCGGATGAAGGCATTAGATGAAACATTAGATCAGCAAGTAACTAGATTATTTGGTTTAGCTTTGGAGAAGGATGGTTTACTCCTATGTAAAAAAAGAACACGAGGGGCCATTTCAATGTCAATTGGTAAAGGGACCAATTCTCTCAGCAAAAAAAAAAAAAAAAAAAAATCTTATTGATACAGCAACGTTTTCCTCACCTGTATGCTTTAATTGCTGAAAACAACACAATTCATGACCTCATTACCTAAGGTAAATACTTATAACCTTTGATTTTTGCTTGTATTACATAAGTTAATGACTGTTTCATTTTTCCCTTTATGGCGAAAGTTCACTAACTTTTAAAATCTTGTATCACTTTGTTTTCTAACTTAAAACTGCTTTAAATCATGTCCATACTTGCCAGATCGATGAAAAGAAATACGTTGGTTTGATTCTTGATCAATCTTCAGGTGTGCAAGACATGTGTCAATTGTTTTGTCATTGTGACTACAATCGTAGACTCTTTATAAGGGACTGAAACTAGCAAAACAATCTTGGAAGATTTGTGTTGATAAAACAGGTGTTATGTTTTAATCAATACTGTGATTTGCGATCTACTACATTTGATAATAATTCATGGCATTGACCAGCTAAAGAATCAGACAAGGATACTTCATCAAGCCAAATTTAACAGCACTGAGTTTTATACGACAGCGTATACTGACTCTATCAGTTAATTAAATCATTTCCATATGAAACACTGAAACAACCTTTGTTTCTTTAAATAATTCTGTCTGCCGATTGTAAATGCCTGATTTAGTGCGTTTTATTGTCATAAGTGTTAGGTACGGTTCCCAATATTATTCATGACGAAAGCTTTTGAGTCATACGAAAGGGCTTGACGTAATTGTCTTGCATCATGATGCAGAAAAATATTGAGTCATGATTCAAAGATAGATGTATTATAGTTGATTGAATGATGCTGAAAAAAATTGCCAGGACCTCTTTTATTATAAGGACTACTTAAAAGAAGGTAGTTATGCGTTTTCCCTAATATTTTTGCATCATGACACAATTTACATTTCGTCATGGCTCTTGCGTCAAGCCCTTTCGTATGTCGAATGACATTCCGTCATGAACTGGGAACCGTGCCTTAATCAGCTAGATTACTTGAAATAGATCGGTAAAAATTTCTTGGCAGAATTTGGTTAAATTAAAGGTAAATACTTTAACTCTATTGTACTTTAGCTATAATAATGGATTTCACTTTGTTTCCATTAATAATACATTCATTCTGTCCGATTTACCCCGCTGGAAATTGATTTTGACGTTTCTGCGTCAATTATTCAGTTATACAGAGTTAACTAAGGCAAAAACAAAAAACAAGTTTGTTTCCCGTGCGCCGCGCGCATTTTGTTTTGGCGTCATTATTTGCGCATTTCACTTTTTTATTTGATAATTTAGAAAACGAAAATTAAAAAAGCCAATTTGATAAAAAGAACGGGGAAAAGTGCAAAATTTTTACTAAAGAAGTGTTGTCTTTTCAACAAAAACTTGAAACCGGACAGGTTTCTTACTGAAAAAATCATAAACCATGCGAATTTTCAATCAAAATTTGCCTTAGCACCTATTGAACAATAGAAAAAAAAAAGAAGACAAAATAAAATAAAAAACCGCATTTCGCATTTAGGTTTTTTGACCACCGACAGGAAACAAACTTGTTTTTTTATGCCTTATGAGTGTTTTCTGTTTTTCCCTAGTCAGCTTCTACAATATCACTGTTCACTCGGTTCACTCCGAGCTAAAACGAAGAGAAAATAGAAAATAAAGCTAACATTATGACTATATAATTCCAATTTGTATAAGTAACCAACACCTTTAAACAAAAACGTTTATATAACTCAATCGTGCATGGACCAATTTACATTTTAAATCTACTTAAGGGCTACATTTTTACTTACTTACACATGTCAGAAAATCATAAATTTTGGTGTACATAAGAAAGAAAGAATTCTTTAGGCTAACCTTTCTAACCAATTTCTAAATTAAGCTTATTTCCATTGGGGTCCAAGATCTTTCTTTAATTAAACTATATAGTTTTGGAAGCAGGAGGAAGACTGGAGTATCCGGAGAATAACCCGCGGGAGCGAGCTTGGACTGAAAATCAAATGCGCATACAGCGCCGGTGTAATGAGACTCAGTGTCTCCCATAGCAAAACGTACGCCTAATGTACATTATCCCTCTATTGTTCTGTTTTATGCATTGTTGTTCATCATGTGTTCGTTAAAAGTACGTTCAATTCGTTATTCTTAAGTACGTTAAGCACACGTTCAATGTGAAACTTTTGTACGTTACTCGTACGTTGTGCTCTATACGGTGATGTCTGACAGAGCCTTTACAACCGTTAGTAGGTAAATACACAAATTTACTCTAATACCTGTGTCCCCAAATATTGTTTTCCTTAGAAAAATCATATCATATAACCAACAACGTAAAACAAATAGAAAAACGAAATGCAAACTACCTACTTTAACTTAATGGAAAAACTTTCCTTAGGCTGTTTATCCTACTGTCCTAAATAGTTATTACCGTGTTAACGTCAAAACATAGAAAACAATTTACAAAGGTCAATGAGGATACCTCTATTTGTCATTCTAATTCTTCAGATTAAATCAATGTTGGCAGTGATTGTTGTCTTGTTCTATATTCAATTGAATAATTTACATATTGTCAATTTATCTAGTATTGCGTATTTATGTATTTAAAGTGTCAAATATTATTTTGAAAGAGCAATAATAT
>JXSR01S073266.1:74576-92048 GCA_000969725.1 Ophiothrix spiculata
GGTCTCTAACATCAAGGACGATAATCTTTTGAGGAAGATGTCAGTTAATTTGCAATGCAAAACAAACGCAACATATACAAAATGTCCCTCACTGACTTACACTGACTGTCACTGAATGTAACTAAGATAACCAGGGAATACAGAGTATCCTTAGATACAGGATAGTTGCCTTTGCGGATTTATCAGCTCATGTATGTTGTTTGGCTCAGGGTATTTAAAACGTTGCAGGAGTTTTCCCAGTTAATGACAATATTCCATTTACTTTTTTACGAACAGAACATAAAATACAACACTGCCCCTCTTTCGAACTTGAAGTTAAATCTCAGCTTACTTGATGGTGCGTCAACCAGCTACACTGGGATACCAAACTGCGTATATAAAAAGACCCTCCTAAAAATATTAAACAATTACGATTTAAATAAAGTCATACTTTTATCAAATTAGGTGTAAATAACTCCCTTATCAGGCT
Organism: Ophiothrix spiculata; assembly: GCA_000969725.1. Lineage (NCBI taxonomy): Eukaryota > Metazoa > Echinodermata > Ophiuroidea > Amphilepidida > Ophiotrichidae > Ophiothrix > Ophiothrix spiculata. The sequence continues at coordinate 75,046 of JXSR01S073266.1, forward strand.
TATTGTAAACGCTGATATCATAACACAGTTTTTGTAACACTTACCAATTTAATAGCATGAAAAATCACCTCTTCTTATATCTGTTTGCTCCAGTGCCGCGCTTATGTGTCTTGGAGCTCTTGGCTACTTAGATTTATTTTAAATGGCTGTTTTTATTTCTTAGAGACCCTCATCTATGTTTTTCATCCTTGATTCAGATATTTCCGTCCTTGCTGTTTGTAAAAGTCTAGCAGCAAAGACATGTATTAAGGAAATCCCGGAGTGGGAAGGTTCTCAAAATATTTTGTACGGGGGTGTGCCACGCAGACTTCGTGATCACCATACCACTTTTTCGCAAAAAAAACCAAATTTGGCGCTTTTTAAGACAACTTTCCCAAAGAACACCCAAGTTTGCCATTTGGCCGCATTATGTCTGTGACAAAAACCCACCCATCGATATACCAAAAATGGCAAAATTATACCCTAAAACTGTGGCACATACCCGTATATCAATCTAATGTGATAGAACTCTCTGATTTCTTTTCTCAACTGATCATTTCGTACAAAAGAGCGTTTTATGCAAATGGGGTATCTGATATATATCAAATATACGATAAATAGGACGGGTCGAAAATCTGCCTTTACGGAGTACCAGGATCTGATATATGTAAGAATTATGTGCCAGCTGATAGCACTATATCGTGTCTATTCTTATGAAATAAGTAAAATCATGTTAGTTAATGTCAATAAGACGGCAGTTAGTTAATTGACGGTTGTTAGCTTCGTTTTCATATTAAAAAATAAATAAATGAATGAAATAAAAAAACATATATTGAAAAAAATAACAGCATTTTATGGCAAAACAATTCAGCCAAAGCTAACTGCGTCAAACATTCTCAATTAGTTCAAGTATTTCCTGTTTAAACATAACATGACATCAGCATTAATAATATAAGAAAATTATATTTCCGCGCTTGTTGTTTGTAAAAGTCTAGCAGCAAAGACATGATTTCTTTTCTCAACTGATCATTTCGTACAAAAGAGCGTTTTATGCAAATGGGGTATCTGATATATATCAAATATACGTTAAATAGGACGGGTCGAAAGTCTGCTTTAGTACCAGGATCAGATATGTGTAAGAATTATGAGCCAGCTCATAGCACTATAATATCGTGTCTATTCTTATGAAATAAGTAAAATCATGTTGGCTAATGTCAATAAGACGGCAGTTAGTTAATTGACGGTAGTTAGCTTTTTTTTCATATTAAAAAAAATAACTTGAAATAAATGAATGAAATAAAAATAAATAAATAAATATTTAAAAAAAAATCACAGCATTTTAAGCTAAAACAATACAGCCAAAGCTAACTGCGTCAAACATTCTCAAGTATTTCCTGTTTAAATATAACATGACATCAGCATTAATGATATAAGACAAATGTGTTTGAAGTGTGTTTCCAAATTCATATAATTGTATTGAATCTTAAGTATGTAATAATTATTACTTTAGACGTTGTCTAGGAGAGCAGTTTGTTTGATTTGATTACACTTACGTCTTTTACAAAATAGTTGATTTTTTTATAAACAACAAAGCACCAAATAAAACGCCAAACAATCTATACCTAAAAGCTATGATAATTAAATAGTACTAATGCTAATTTGGTACACAGAAGTATCTTACATAAAAGATGGATTACACCAAGACATCAGAAAACCAATTTGTAATGCTATATGATCTTTTACATTTGGGAAACATATTTGGAAATTACAGCAATTATGATAAATCACAATATATGATGAGTCTGTGGACTAGAGACCCTATTAAATGGCGCAGATTATACCTAGGGAAAATCCACACTTTCATAAAACGAACTGTTTCAAGATAACGACTGTCACAAATCTACCTTTCACAGATTTTGTTTCGTGGCTTAATAGTATACTTTAAACATTTTTAATGAAATAAATAGCTAATTAAAAGACCCAAATATATTCATCGCTTCTTGAGTACTGATGTCTAGTAGGATAAAAGCTCTCCTTTTCAATATAATTATTTTAATTTATATGAGGCCAAGTATTATTCCTTTTTTTTCCATTTCAAACTAAGTTGTATTTTGTAAATTTCCCTCTTTATGATCATTTTTCTTTCTTCGTATGTGCTCTCTGGCATTTCCTTTGAAAATCGAATAGTTTATTGCATCAGGATAGTATGTAATTAATTCCACATAATAAGAACAACTGTATTTTAACAAACATCAAAGCATAATTATGTTCTTGCGTGTTTCTGTAATGTTATTATATTTCCTACGTGAGTAACGCTTTTATTTCAATGGCAAGAGAATATCATGTGGTAAAGTTGTATTCTTTCATAAAGAGTATCCAAGTTTAACAAAAATAGAAACTCCTTTTTACAGTCAATAGTCGAGTTGTACTGCATGTTGGTACTAATAACCCTATTTTGACATAAAGTTGAGTTATTTACTTTTTGGAATTGGGCTCTTCAATTGTCTGTACATGTAAAATATTAGGATCATGACCGCATTTACCCTATCTAAGCATATGTTATTTTAGACTAGCTCAGTTGCAAAACTTGATCCTTCATTAAATTGGCCATGTTCAAACGTTTATATAAGGATTTAGCTTTAGCAAATAATTAATAACCAGAGATGGTATCTTTAATGTTTGTACCATATTATTTTGAAGTCAAGCTCTGCTCATGTTTCATGTTAATGACGTCACTAATTTGGAGATGGATTCGGTAGACGTATTTTGCAGACACTGGATGCCAAAGCTTCGTCAAATTTTTAATATTGACCTAGACTTTATAAAGCATATAAAGCCATTTAAATAGCACAGAGGAAAGTCATACATGGTTTTTAACCTCGACTTTGATAAATCCTGTAAAAACAAACTTGTTATGTTCAATTTTTAATATATTGCTTTGAAAATGAAATTATTACCTTTGAAAGGGTGTGAATCAACTTGTCATAGTGCTGACTAAACAGTTGATAATACTTCAATAATATTATAGCCACTCTCTCCTTGAATATGTTGAACTTTATCATTATTGGGTTCCTTTCTCAATAAAGGTTGCCACGTATGAAGAGATTGATTTGTTTAATTTTTAGAGTTATTTTGCAATCGATTGTAGAAAGATATTTGTAAAAATGATTTTCCAGTTAACTCCAGTGCCTTTACTAACAAGCATAATGATAAAAAAATATGTATTCTCCTATGTCTGCAACAATCGGATCTAAATTCTATCTACTTCGGTTTAAAATTGCATTTGTTTGTGCAATAGAGAAGGATTTTTATTAGGTTTTCTGACCTCTTTCCTTAGGGAACCTCGGCGGAGAATAACGTATGAAATGAGTTTTCAATATAGCTTCGTCTCGGAAATATATCAGAAAAAATCAATTACTTGCGGAAATGTATCTAAATAATCACATTTTCGCGAGAGATTTTTAGCGAATGGAAATATCCATTTCACTTTGCTACAGGTGGTTCACTTCTATTATGTAGTTAAAACTCAACCTAGAAAATAGCTTTGATATGATTCTAAGTAACGTAAGGAATGATTTCTTTGGAACAAAAAATTAGTTAGACAATATCAAATAACTGATAGGTGAATAGAAACGATAACTAAATGATATGTAGTTTTTTGATGGAAGATATTGTATTACATGAACATTTTTGGTATAGTGTTTGTATCATTTTTAATTGTTTTTTTAAATTTACTTATTTTATTGTTGTAAGTATTACCAATGCAGTTAGCTCTGTCTAATTCTAAATTATTTCAAAAAGAAATGAGATATTTACAAAACACAAAAACACATTTGTTTAATGTAATCATATGTTCTACGTAATGTCAGTTGATGACAAAGAAATGCTCAAAAAGGTTACAGAATAATAAATCCACACTACTTTTCTAAATTATCCAAAAACTGGAAAAAGAGCCAATCATTTTTTTATTCAGCTTAACGTTTCGAGACCGTATTTTATTATCCTAATGAATCTCTTCAAGACTATTAAATATGGAATTAAAACAATTATCTTTCTTCTATAAAATTCAACAAATTGTTGAAAAAAGCAAGATGTCAGTTAAAATCTAAGATGGCACCATGAAGTTCTTCATAATCTTAAATTGATTGAGATATTAATTTACAAATAGAAGCCAGTGCATTGTTTGTCTCAATTGCAGTATAAACATATTATCTATACATATATTCTTTGTAAATTTAAACAAAAAAGTTTTTGCATCATAACAATTGCATTTTGGAGCAAATTTTATAGTGGCCTCCACCGAATCAAGCTATAATTCTGAGTAGCTTCCTAATTTCATGGTCATTGTCAATGCAACAAAAATAAAATATTGGATGCTCTAACTAACATAACTTAGGGGTCAATCCATGAATCAAACAATTTAGAGGGCCCTTATGGAAAGCAGTGCTGGACCACTGATAAGGCTACCCTCTTTAAAGATGTCAATAAATAAATAAAAAAAGAAGGTCTAAATTTTACCCATTATATCAAACGAGTGCAAATGCTACAAAAATATTGTATAAAAAGTGTGGCGCCATAATTAAGCTCATACACACACTGTGTGTTGATCCAAACTATAGACAAACAAGTTGTTATAATCTTCATCAATATTTAAAGATATAACAATATTGTATGTATACTATATTTATAATGTTTTTAACATGTTTTGATAACATTGTTTTAAGTGATAAATAAACATAATTAATGAATGTAATAAAAAAACCAAAGAATGTCTGATTGAAATAATAAACATTTCATATCATATCAAATTGTGGCCGGTCAAAAAGAAATGACCCGTCACATACCTATCTGAATTATTTAAAAACAAGTATTTTAAGGCACTTTATACTATTTTTAAAATGTTTTGACAATATTGTTTTCAGAGATAAACATAACTAATGAATGTAATTCAAAAATCAAAAACAAAAGTCTGCAAGGTATAGAATGAAAAAATAAACATATCATATTAAAATGTGGCCGGTCAAAAAGAAATGACCCGTCACATACCTATTTGAACTCTTTAAAAACAAGTATTTTAAGGCACTTGAATGATTAATAAACACTATATTAACACCCGCTGGGATTGGATGGGTGTTTAATTATTTAAATAAGCTAACATCTTGATGCCAATATCGCCGAGTTCTGTAATAGCTTTGCTAATCGCTGACATAAATGATTTATATAATGCTCAACAAGAGTTTTCGAACACTGAACATTTGTGTTGATTACTTAAAGGGACTACTCTAGATTCATAATGCTAGAAATAAAAGAAGTGTAGTAAAATCCAGAAAAGTACAATAATTTACACGGAAACGGCTCAAATTGAAAGATAATTATTTTGCAATATGTCATCCTTTAATGGTGGTGTAACTATCCCGTGCTTACTAAATCATAAATTTGTTTGTACCGCACAGATGTATCTACCTGATAAAAGATCAAACAAAGCTCCTGGAGATAATTTAATACATATTAAAAGAGAAACAATTGCATCAAAAATAATTTGTTTGCCCATCACTGTACAGGTGTAGAAACAACGTCTTTTTTAAGGTTTGAAAGCCGGCGGTAAAAATTCAAGTAGGTAAAGAATTGCAATGTTCTCCAATATTCCTCAAAATCATGGAAAGCTACTAGTAGGTTATATAACTATAAAAATGTATATCGGCTCATGTAAAAAATTAGTAGAAAAATCTAGACCAGTCCCTTTAATACTTGCAATCAGTGATTCCTTCATAGAAATGCAATCAATACAGATGGTATTGCTGTTAATACATATCAACATGTTACTTTTTTAATATGTGATGGCTCAGCCCGAAAGGGAGGACTTTGAAGATGATATCAATTTTGATTTTTTTCATTTAATCTGTTGCAGCATTTTTACAAAATAACTCCTGGTGTGTGTGTAATACCCATTCAGACAATTAAAATATTGACTATTAAAATATAGCGTGTGTCTAATAATATTACTTATCACAGTATAAATCAAGAAATCCAATTGACCAAGAAAGAATATGATTAGACACATGCTTCTGGAATTCATCTGACATTATATGCACATCGTACTAAGACTTTTGAAGCATACAGCGTGTCCAAGAAAAAAAGAACAACTTTTACAATGTTTGCGTGTAGTTTTATTAGGTTTAACGGATAATTTTGTAATCCATGAATTGAACTTTCCGATGCCGTTTAGTTCATTTCAATCTGTTATGTACAATAAAATATATGCTATATCACAAATGTTTGGGTGCATTTTTGTCTGGTCGAATTTCATGATTATTGGTCAGAAGTAGGGGTGTTTCTGAATGAAATAAAAATGAGTCACCTTGGAAAATGTATAATATCTGCCTTCATTTGATTTTCATCAAATTTGTTCATTTTTCCAGCATATTTAAGAGATAGCATGCAAATATTAAATTGATAAACATTGTTACGGTTGAGTGAGCAGATCAAGGGCAATACTGAATAGAACATTACTCAAGGGAAACTTACAAAATCTTAAAATTGGACCAGAAAATTTTACATCAAAATATTTTACAAAGCATAACTTTTGTTCTAGATTACCGATTGAAATGAAACAAGCGGTGTCTTAAAGTTAAATTCATGATCTATAAAAAAAATTGCAACCTTTACATATTGTCTGACTATACGTAAAACCTAAAAAAAAATATACGCAAAAGTTTTTTCCTAGACACCCTGTACTTGAGAAAAAAAAAATACTTGAATACTTGAGCATTATATTACACACCGTTAAAAAATGCACTGACACTTCCCATAAACAGTTTTACGAAGAACACACAAATTATTCTAATGCACCTGGTGTGAGGATTATGTGCTTAATTATTTATTTTAACTATGAATTCGATATGGTGCAAGATGCCTCGCTAATAGCTCAAAATGTCTCGATTTCTAACGTGAACCATAAATAGTATGCGAATTTATTAGCTATATTCTGTGTTTCATCAACGAATTTGTCTGTGTATATATCTTGGATGTAATCTATATAGATGGTGACACATATCTAGATTCCAAGTCAATTGACACTATCGTGTTTATACGTCAGCCGCAGGCTGTCATTTCTTCGTAGTGGATCTAGACGGGAACAGTTAAGTCCCTTGGTAATAACAACGTTACAAACAACTAACATTATGTAGATTTGAATTCAATAACTGCTACAAAAATCACTTTCAAAATCAAAAGTTGCTGATTGTTAATACATGAAAGTAATATCTCAACAGTGGTAATTACCTTTTAGAATTTTAGAACAGGAACCATACCTTTAAATATAACTGAGTAGTTTAGTATGAGCGACTTATTGTATTTAGCTATTAACTTAATGTATTGATCGAAAGTAAATACTAGAAAAATCACATTCAAAATCACAGTAATTATTATATATTATATATATTTAATGAATGTAATAAATTAACCTACACATCCTTAGCAATTAATCGAATCTTTTTAGTCGATATAGATTTGATATTGTGATAATGATAAGTGGGCGTTTGTTGGTTATTGATATATCAATATATAAATGTAAAATACCATGAATAAAATGTTGGTGTCAATATATTCTGTAAAAACAATAGTCAAGTATTTCTTAATACACTTGGCGTATTATTTTGCATGTCATATTGAAGTGACATTATCTAAAATATCATGGTATTTTTAGTTTGAAAAAAATATATCTCAAGCTGAAGTTAATGTATTTCAATGTGTAAACAATTTTGTTTGTGATTAATTATATCGAGCATCTTCTGTTCAAGAAGACGGTAAATGTATCTTAACAAAAGCTATATAAAACTGATTATCTAAAACTGCGACTTAATGAAAACAAAAACAAGAAGATACAGTATTCAATTCTGGAAAACACGCAAAAAGAAATATAAACAAACCTCGTTTTCTTCAAAACTCGTATTATTTGTCGCCTTGTGATTTTACGTCAGTTGCACTTTCTCAGTTGTTACAAACCGGAAGTTAAAACATATTTCATATAATTGATAGTTGATAGCAAGTGGATGAAAAACAAAGTCATCCATAGATAATTTTATTATGCTCATACTCTTCATATGATTGTTGGTAATCATTTTAAAAAACAAGTATTAAAATAATTACACTGTCATTACGTGTTTTTTTTCTGGGGAGCTTCCAGATTGAGCGTCATTTTTATTTCTGCATGGAGAAAAATGGGGTATCGAATTTTCTTCCAAAGTTGCGTTGCAATTTGGGGCCATATTTAGCTGTTGGTTTGTTTTGGCGCACATTTCGCCAGGCCGTAGCCATACTCTTTTCAGGGGGTTTGGGGGTGGGAGTGGGTGGGTGGGTGCGCGAGTTCAAAAAAATGAACCTTTCTGAGATATATAGTACTGTTCGTTTTTGGTCAACCATAAACTAATTTATCTGTAGTTTTGTGAAAGTAACAAGCAAAAAAAAAAAAAAAAAAAGAGTTTTAGGTAGTTTTTGGTAACCCAAAACAGAACATTATCAGTAGGACAGCCAGCGGCCTTTTGCGTCAAATTATTAAACATTACGCGATGTCTCGCGTAGCCGTACGCAGCAGTTTTTGCAAGCAAAAATAATCCTAAATGGTAAATATTTTTCAAAAATATCGTTTTCGAATTTGCGTTCTTGAAAACAGACGCTTTGAACGGAATTGTGTTGTAAAGACTTTAATTATATGGTTATTTAAAACCATTGAGATTGAAGACGTTTTATTACTTGATCATAACAATTTTGTCCCAAATTTACGGCAAAAAATCTCCTCAGAATTACCTTCAAAACCGATCCAGTCGAACTGCGTTTCATCTGTATTTTCAAAATTACGAGGTGCCCATCTCTGAATTTCTGGAAATATAAAGGTCTATTGTTTATCTACAACCTGCTCCTTTTAGTTTTTCAAAATACACGTTGGATATTTGACAAGAAAGGATTTTGTTGATATTTATTTGATTTATTATATCATGTCGCTAATTTTACCCCATCAATCTACTGGGCGGTATCGCGTTTGCGTAATTAAGAGTATAAACGCGTAAACTCTTCCGCGTTGCGCTACTCCACGCGGGTTTTCTAAACATCGCGCAGTGGAAAATACGCGTTTGCCTCTCAAAGACAGGTAAAATTGCCTTAAATGTGTATAATCGAAGGCTAATGTTATGGTTATTTATTGTTAATTTCATGCTTTCCCGAAGGGTGCCCATCTCTGGAAATAGGCGGATTTTATAAATCAAAGTTTGTTCTGGCGAATTAAAATAGTGTTAAAATCTTTAGAACGTTGGATATTTTTCTATTCAGAGAACAAAAATGTAAACAAACTTTTTAGTTTCAAGTCGTAATTTTACAACAAAAACTTTGGATGAAGATTGTACAATTATAACTGAATAATATCTGTAAAGAAAATATAGGTTTGAAAGAGTTTTTCCTGAACTTTAATGTGATAACTTTAGAAATCCAAGGCGACAAACATATTTTTTTTTATTGATTAAAGAAAATGTTTGAAAATATCGCGGGAAACAACATCATCTTCGACCCCAAAGTGCGCAGTTCAGCGCTGCAAAGTCCTCATGTTTAATAATTTTGTCGGCATCCTTTGATCTCGCGTTTTGGCTGTCCTACTGTTATGACAGTGTTTGGGGGCTGTTTGTGGACCTTTTGAGGTGATAATTATATTGTAAATTTGATGATAAAAACTTCTACTGCACTCACCGGAATTATTTTTCCAAAATAATGGCAAGACCAAACTGGTCCCTTCATCAGTGGGTGGATGTTGTGAAGTGCTGAGATCCAGTGATATTGTGTTTAAGCGTATGTCATTTTCAGTAACGTCCACACTGAAATCCGATACTTCTCTTTGGCCAGACTTCCTTTGAACTCAATTAGTTCTTAGAGATTTCTGTGACATTTCTGAACATCGTTTTACAAATACATATTAAGTCATCAAATAAATTATATTACCGTTTCCTGTCACAGCTACAGCCCTAAGGGGTTTTGAGGATTTCAAGTTATTAACTAGCAAGCAAAGGCTCATGTATAAGTAACGCTATAAGAGTATGCATTTTTACTATATAAAACAAAATATTTTGAACGAGCTTGACTTATTGGTCTATGTACATATAAATGTTATAAACTAAGAATTGTTCAATCATAAAAATAAGCTGCATTCCTCGAAAGTCTTTATATTAGACACTTAATGTATGGTGTCTGGATTACTAGTTGTTACATAATAATCCTGAATTTTAATTCATAAACGACACTGACTACTAATATTTCATAATTGTACATGAAGTAAAAAAAAATCGTACAAGATAACTAAACAAGTCGTCATCCCTTAAGGGTTTCTTTACTGTCGCCGGTTTTGCTTAATTTATGCATAACTGAACTACTTTTACCGACATCTTGTTCTTTATTGATTGATCATCTTGTCTTAGGAGCAGCATCCTGATTATTTCTGCGAAATTTCACTGACCATATATTGATGGTTTGAATAATTACTTGTAAGGAGGAAATCCATACCGCTTGGGAACAAAATACTCTAGGGTACATGTTAACTATTAATAAAACCGGGCTGATGGTTTAGATAGTAAGCCGGTTGTATTGCTGTGAGGTAAAGGGGAATTATATAATTATCGCGAGGATTTTTTGATTTGGTGAACTTAGTTTAAGTTACATACTTTTAAGTACAGAATATATATGTATATATATTTCAAATGTTGTTGTGTGATATTATTCTTTATAGACTAAAAATTAAAAGAATAGAGAAATTCAGAAATAATGGTCTTTTATTTTTAGTATTGTATATACACCATAATCGTGATGGCAAAACGTTAAGATATAGTAAAAATAAGCATTTGAAATAATAGATTTAGAAATGTTGCCCAACAGTGGAATGTCATAATTAACTATTGACCAAATTGATATGAATCATTTTGTCCCGCAACATAAACGTGATATTTTGTCCTGTCCTTTATAACAATGTCTTTAAACAAGTTATACATAAATGATTGTATATTAAATATCGTAAAAACAAGCTAATAAAACTATTATTAGTTAGCTGATGTGCTGTTAGTCTTTGTTGTGTACTGAAGGGCCCGAATAACATAGAGACAGTTTAAAAGCTGCTTGCAAAAGTTAACCTCACTAGATTTTTTTCGATTTTGTTCGAAGTAATAATTTAATTGACAATCATTACTTACTCAGCCTGACATCTGAAGTTAGAGGTAGCCCTCCTTTTCCGTTTAATTGAAGGGTGAGCACTCTATCTCGATCTACCTGTTGACCTACTATCACTGGTATTGGTCACAGTTTTAAAGTCGTTGAACCACACTCGTCAATTATGCTGCTTTTGTTAGAAAGACAAATTGTAGAATTTATCCGTTACGTGTAAGATGTTTCGTTTAACGTAAGAACGTTCACAAGTAATGTCAGCAAGTATAATCGAAGTTTTGTCGTTGATCTTTTATTTTTTGCTTTATGTATATAGCTCAATTCAACAAATCACACTTAGATTTTAATCATTTTTAATTTATGGAAGTTTTTGTAGAATAATCAACGCTAATAATGTTTCTACATGAAAGAGATAAAGAACATAGGAAACCGTAGTAGAATCAACAAACACGACTAGATTTGTATCATTAATGATGACGTAACAATGATACTGGTATCGTTATTTGATATGACTTGGATTATCAAATATCTTGAGAAGTTTCAAAATCCCTGTTTAGGGAAGAAATAGAGTTTTGACGTCATGCAATATATCATATGAAGTCAAAAAATCAAGTCTGAAAACTAAATCTCTTTTATGGTGTTTTAATATTACAAAATAAGGATTTTTTACCTTCTTCGACAATTTTCAATGTATTTCATTTTTTTTCACAATCAGCACTACTAGCTCACATTAAATAACGAGTAACACATTTCATATCATCGTAATGACTAATGACTACATGTATAATTTATTTTGAACGCTGGGTCGCATTGCTTTAGCAATGTTGATTAATAAAGCACAGGTGTGTCTGAAAAATATATAAAATATATTTGAACTGTGCCTTTCAAGTTATTTGGAATTATTTGACTCAATCTCAATAAGGAAACACATTATTTTCTTGATATTGAAATATTAAAGGATTTTATATCACAAAATATTTGATAGATAAGTGTACGTCGAAAACTAATCGGATCATATGCCTTTAAGTGGATTGCATCCCTAAAAGTAAAAGTATCTTGTTTAAATAATAAAGATTACATAAGTTCAAGATCAATACGGTTTCATTTGCGTCAAACGCGCGGTTACTTTAACCTGTAGTTCAATTTCCCACAGGTCGTTCAAAAGATTCAAACTATTATATAACAATGTAAATATTTGCATAACTTGCTCAAGCACCTCTTGTATATTTTGCCTCTGGAACTAAATTATGAAATAAGTATTCTTCAGCGGAATGACACATTTGTTTGTGTTATTAATTAACGCAAAGTTACTGATTCAACTATTGACAACCAACCCATGTCTGAATAATATATTGCACTGTAAACGTTACTATTTTGGGGAATTTGTATCAGAACGTTTTCCATACAAACATAACTTGAATAACGATTGAAATGAAACAAATATTACGAGCGTATATTGAAATTTGTTTCATGGAATATGATAACCCCTTTATACTTTGACTATCCGGTGAAGCCAAAAAAATTGTACGCGAAGATTGTAATTTTTCTTGGACACACTGTAAACCAGGTAATGTAAACTGTGTAGCATTGTTTAATCTTCGTTTTAGGTAAACATTTTAAATGACGTACGTGATTTTTCAAAACGATTTATGATGATTGAATTTAAAACACACGATGTATGCCTTACATTAAAGAAAATCAGAGGGATTCGTCGCCTCCAGTGCCACAATTTAGTTGATGGAGCTTATTTTTCTTCTCTTTTACTTGCCCACTTTCATGATTTTATTCATCAGCACTTCATGGGAAACATATTAGTTCAGCAGATTGGCTTACGGATCGGTACTAAGTTGCATACTGTGCCGTCAGAAATGGAGACAGGAATATTCAAAGAATTCTATTAAGCCAATGGTGTGCGTTGATGACACCTGCTGAAAAAACCCATCCTATCACTTATAGAATAGATGCCGCCATGCATGAAGTAAAATGCGTGTCTATTCTGTAAACAAAGGATTGGCGTTGGATATTTTGCATATCAAATAATGAAGGCAAAAAGATATGCGGCTGCATGCTGTAAGGATCCTATTGTATTTGTCTTTGAACTAAATAACTAACAAAATTCACATTAGAAGGTTGATGGATATATATTTGTTTATTCATAGATTCAGCTTTCAAATGTTACATTATTTCTGTTCATATTTTTTTAAGTTAATATATGTGACCGTTCAGCCCAAAACAGCAGTACATGCCAGCTCTTGATATTTTCACCTTTCACCCTAATCAAAGACCATGATTTAAGGTTTAAAATGATGAACTTCACACGATTTCCAGAAGTCAAGTTATTGTCCGTCAAAGGTTGTCAGGGAGTAAAATGTATAACTGAGATAAATGCGTTTAAAGATTAGTAAGCCCTTTATAGGTTAATTTAACTTTAAAATGGCATTATTAATGATCATTCTGTAATTTAAATATAATCATCCAACAATATATAAAACAATCGATGACAATTATCAAAACTATAAAAAATACAGTTGGGGAAATCCCATTCGTGACTCGTCATATCAAAAAGTACCTACTTTAAGTTAAGTGTTTGTCTATGTTGATCATGTAATTCATTATTTACGTTTTGTTCTCTGTTCTTTCATGTTATTTCAAATATCTGACGGATAAACAGGTATGTATCTTTTAATAAATATTAATTTCACTAAATATGTGACCGTAAATTAGAAAAAAATAATGAATTTTCAGCTTATTGCATATTTTTTTCCCTTCAGATGTAGAGATTAAAATGATAATATAATAATATACTATATTCTTTTAATTATCATTATTTTCCATAAGGATATTGAAATAATAACTACCGGCATAATTCCAGCCAGTTACAAGTGAGTTGAAAAAAGAATGCGGGTTAGCACTTTATTACACCCATCGTAAAAATACACGCTTTAGATACATTCATGTACAGCGTGCATCATTTTAAAATCATAGTACAGCGATGGCCAGTGACGTAAATTACAAAATCCTTAGATACATTCATGTACAACGTGCATCATTTTCAAATCATATTACAGCGATGGCCAATGACGTAAATTACAAAACATAGAAATAAAGAAGATTATCCTAGGGAGGTTGACGCTAACGATACGCTTCCTGGATTTGTGTTGAGACAGAATGTCTTCTGACTGACTTGACTTACACGAATTTAAAAAGCTATTTGAATATACCTTCAAAATTATCTCGGAAGTTAATCTTGGACTAAATGAGCTTGCTTTTTAAATCAAAATATATTCCAAGAGCAACATAAGATATCATAACATTTCAAATTTACCCGATGTTTATTTGACTGTTCATTTGGCATTTTTCTGAATACCCTGAAATACAATCTACTAATGGACATAAGTCATTAACTGGTCATAATTTTTGTTTCACACAAAAACATTGGTAAAACCATACCAATTAGTATTCAACGTATTGTAACTCTAAATATATACACTTAAAACCCGCAAAGTTATATATTGCTGGAAAGCTTATTTTCCGAGGATTTCAGTTTTACCTAAATAAGCCTAATTTTAAGGGATAGGTAAAAATTATACAGGGTGCAAAATAAAATAAAAGTGCATTTTGGTCAACTAACTTGGCACAATGAGATTTTGTTGGGGAAATGTGTATCCAGATGACACAAACATTACCTGATGGATGTAATGATGGCCTTCCATAAAATAATACATTTGGTGACCAATTTCATTGTGGTCAAAATACTGAGGATGGTCAAAATCTATGAAACGACTCATTAATTTTTGGGATATTTATCGGTCATAAATTTTTTCCTGTATACACTACCTAAAAATTCATCACATTTTTGGATTCCTCGTCATATTTCCTTTTGAAAAATGTATATAACTTTTCCCAACTACGTCGACCCGGTCAAAAGATATGCTTTTCGAGTGTAAATGCATGTTTTGTACAGTAATGTATAGAGAAAATTACCCACATATAAACCATTAAAAAAAACCAAAATATGGATGCTATGTCAATACTCGATACATGCTTTAGCATTATACATATCTCATTGAAGTATATGCAAAAAATTATGACCCCAGCGTTTTTATTTTTAACAATACATGTGTTTATAAATCATAACTTTCTTACACTTTTGCATGTAATCCTATGCGCGCCGCCTCCACCCGATCTCCACCCGATCCATCGTGTTCCCTAATTGCTTTTTTAAGTATAACTTCATTAATTAAAATCAAGGGAAGTTCACCTTTTACACATAAATAGAGTATAGATAGACCTTTTATATGATACCAAACTTTCCCAAATACGTAAAGAAGTTTTCGCAAAAACGCATGTTTTCTATCATTTTTAGGGTTAATATGTAACAGATCCATCATATTTGAGGGACCTATTTGTGACGCAAGGCCATATAGCAGTTACAAAATCGAAACAATCCTTTACGATCAATGCTAAATCTGTATCCATGTTTATTGTACAGTTAGCCTGTTCACGTTTGTCTCATTAAAGGACAAAGGATTTTGTTAACTAAATCGTAAATGACAAAAGAAGTATCGAATTAATTTTACCGCACATAAGAGGCCTGTCAATCAAAGTATAGGATAGGGTATTGTCTTCGACGAAAAGCATAACGCCTAGGGTTTTTTAGTTGTGCTTTTTATCATGTTAACACAAAAGGATTGGTATGGATTGCAATTTCTCAAGTGGAGATTATATTTACTTAACACCCACCTGAGACCTCACCCTATTGTGTTTTCGCTCCATTATTTTGTAGGAATGGAGCGTTAATACAATAACTCTCCATTCGTGATAATACACGAATGGAGAGTTATTTACGAATGGAGACTTAGTTATTGTCATTAAATTTACAACAAGGTACAAAAGTGTGAAAAACAAAACACATTATATTATGCTGAAGACTGCTCAATCAATGGACAATTATTTTATAGCCAGGGGATTAGAGGTTATCAAAAATTAACTGCTTCATGTCTATAGGCCTATGTAATAAGGGATATTTTGTCGGCAATTTATTTATATTACAGCATTTATTGTGTAGGTTTACCATATAGCAATTTATATGTAGGATTAGCACAATGTTATTTTGTGTTTTATTTTTAATGTTTAATAATGTTATTTCTTTTTTACGTAATTTGCGTGCGTGCGTGCGTTCATGTTGTATTCTTCATGTATTTGTAGGCTACAAAAATGTATGTTTATTTAATCAATTCAATTTTTTATGCAGATAAGTTAATTTGTAGGCCTATTCCAGCTTTAAAAGATTAATGAAAAGAAAAGGTGTTATGGTGAAGTTGTCATAAATATAAATGATCCCGAGTATTTAAATTTTTAAAGGGTTTTGTTCATTTTGTTTTCATTATATTTATTGTTAATCTTCAATAACGAGTATATAAATACCAGTCATATTGTTTTTAAACAATTCTGGGATGACGTACGCCCCTAGCTAGCTCTCTACCCTATTTTATAACCATTGTTTTGGTTTACTCAACATTGAGCATATGCGTGAAATCTTATCAGTTTTACTTATACGTATGATGCACCTCTGCTTCTGCTTCTGCTTCTGCTTTAATACTTCTCAACGCTTCCTACGAAGCCAAACGAGAAGGATCAGTTGTGCGCAGTGAAGATATTTAATTGGTATGAGGTGTGGAAAAGTAGTTGGTGAGTTCTTGCTTGAATGTCTTTGAGTCGTTGATGTTTATCAATAGTTCTGGTAATGCGTTCCAGTGTGGAATAGTTGCTGGAAAAAAGGAGTTTACCCAGCAGTCTTTAATGCCAGTTGGTCGTTGGAGTGCTTTGGA
>JXSR01S073268.1:37280-47920 GCA_000969725.1 Ophiothrix spiculata
TTATTAACTTTAAGCACTTTGTTCAAAAGTTATGGTACAAAATAAATTTGCAAAAATGCGACAATGAGTGATGTGCTTTCACCCCTTAAAGATTAAGTGTCAAATTCAGTATTCCGGAATTAGCTCTAGGCTGTTTTGATGCATATCAAGTTATGGTATATCAAATTATGGTGTATTTATGTAAACATTTGGATTCAAACGTGATACAACTGATAAATAACATCATGCATGTTATGCAATTACTTGTATCATTGATTGATTGATTGTAAAAAACCTAAATGTAACATTATAATTGGAAGTATTTTTAGTCATTTGCATTATTTTTTTCTCCATAGTAATGATGTCTTCAAGGGCATCTATTATGTTCATTACGTTGTTCAGTGCCAGCATCAAAACGGTTCATACTTTAAAAATCTGAATGTCTTTGTTATCGAAATTAAGTCATTTACCATTCGAAAGCTGAAATCTGTGGTGGAAATCATCATTAACAAATGATTTGACAGACTAGGGTATGAATGTCAGTGAGACGGCAGGTCGCGGAGATTTCCCTTTCCCCTATACGATATTATGCAGTGACATTTTGAATCGACCGTGCATTTGATGTTTAACATGAATATTATTTAGTTAGAATTAAATATTTTCAAATAATATGTAAATATAATGCAATTAATTTTTTTCGAAATATTTGTGACATTTGTGTTGTACATTCGTACAATTTTACTGGAAAGTTATTTCACGCGATAAACCTTCAAAATAGGCCGGTGATTTTCTCTAAAAATATCAATTCAGTGTGATATATAATAATATGCCAATACGTTTATAGCAAAATTTAAACTTTTTTTCTTAAAATTCTGTGAAAATCTTGCTTTAGATTGTGATAAAACAAAAATCATGTAAGGGTTGCTTTTGATTACCGTTCTGATACATGATAAGATTAAAACAAAAACACGATTCTTTTTAAAAATTCTATCATTGCGCATGCGTAACCAACTATTTCAAATATAAAAGGATACATTTTCAACTACCCATTAGTTACTCTTTCAGCTAGCTAGTCGAGTGGTTAGCACATTGGACTTTTAATCTTGCTCAGCGTGTTGATTTTTTCTTCAATTATCAAATGTCACGAATGAAATTCTCCAATTTTTGACATAATTTATATAAAAGAACCCAAGTCCGAAAAATCTATTTTGCATTCATTACATTTCGCATGAGATGCAACATATTTCAATGCAGCGAGGCCATTCAAAACACTAACTCTGACACTAGATTCATGCTCGTTGCTGACGTCAGATTATGACCCGTCGTTACACTAGATGTTATCGAAATTGTGATGCCTAGTTATCGCAATACAAATCGCAGGCAAGTATGAAGAACCGATATTAGGTACCTTTCGTACATCACATCAACGTATATTTTCCTCTTGTTATTTCTTTAATTTACAACCCTTACAAGCAAAATATATTTTTCAAATTTCATCCATCTGAGTTTTCATATTTTTACTTATTATATTTCTATCATTTCTTCGTTTTAATCATTCAACGCATCCGAAATATATTGTGAACACAATCTTTAAAACATTCTAAATACATTTGTTGGATCTGAGTATAGTACTTTCAATCATTTGTTATGAATTATGCTTTGATGGGTTAGCTTTTTTTATTTGTTTAAGACTGGATCTGGAAGCTATAGCAGTTGAACGATTTACACACTCTATATTGTAGGTCATTAAAACGTGTAATTATCATCTAATTGAACAATTGATCAACTCTGATTTGTGATATATTCTAGCGATAATTGATGAAACAAATGACAGGTTATAATTATTTTATCAGGATCTCTTTTGCACTATTTAATACTAATTAATTTCTTTATGGAAGTGCAATCAATCACAAACATTCAGAATTAATTAATCACCCATACAATACTCGCTTTGACTGATTCCTGAAACATTTTAATAGCAACATTAATCATTTCAAGGATGTTGTCAACCCATTATTTTTGGAAAAGTTTTTGCTCAGTAAATCTGCAAAAAAAAAAAAACTATGAAATTGATTGAATCTGGCCTAAAACGCTTGGAAAGAGAGATGGGCACCCCGACCTGTGAAATACAGGCCGCCCCCTTATACCTTCTAGAAGCAGAGTGATATGTGGAACACGATGGTGAAGTTGTTAATTTTCGAAAAAAGTCCAACATTTTAGCTTTAGGGCCAAAGTGCATATTTTTGGCGCCCAAAAGTTCTGAAAAACTGAACTGAAATTTACTTTATTAAAAAATAAGACTTTTTTTTAAAATCTAGACACTAGAGATTCTTACCTTAATTTTCGAAGTATTGCGAAAAAATAGATCAACGGTGGCCATATTTGGACATATTTTGGCCCAAGGACCAAAATCGTAGGTTTAGTAGAAATTCATAAAAAAACATAGATTTCCATGATGTATTTGTAGTTTTGTTTTTAATTGATCTATTTAATTAATTTGAGAATATTGGATAGGATGTTGCTAATACCTTTAAATGACGGTGTTCTTCTTTCTTTTAAAATGCCACGGGGTTTGATTTTCATTTTTAATCCATCCTACGACTATACATTAAATTGTTTATTGAAACATTCAAATTGTACTTTATTTCCAAAGCAAAATAACACCAACATCACAATTTTGGACAAACGGTCCCCGGCAGAAAAGTTAAAGAAGTAACACGAACATGAGCGACACCAAAACGGCAAAGTTGCACACTTTATCGGAGAATGTGCCTTTTATAAGATTTCAAAAACCTTTAAACCCCCTTTTCTCAGAATTGATTTAATGTAACATAGGAACTTCCATTACTAGCATCTTCAATTACACCGAATGGACCTACTGTTTGTTCATTTGACAAAGTGTTTCAAATGTTGGGTCAATGAACAACACAGCTCCGCCCAGAACGTTACTTAGTAAGATAGAGAAAAAACTACAGTAATTGTACTTGCTCAGCAACTACTAAAATTACTCATATCTACAATATTGAAATAATTATTGAAAGAATTATTTACATTAAAAAAATATTAGAAACCAATTATAAAAAATACTAAAACCATCCAAAAAGACAAAACAAAGTTCAGCTTATTTTGCTATGTCCAACTGATGCTTACGCCCGCAGCTAACGGGTACATCACACAGCTATGATCAGCACTGCTAGCGGGGATTTATAAACACCGAGTTGACAGTGTGGAAAGTCCAGATTTTATTACAAATACCAAAAAAAGATTCATTCTTCGCCGAGAGTAATTTTAATCACAAATATCAACCGATAGTAATAATATTTATTTTTAATTTTTTTAACTACGGCTTTAAATATAACTAGTCATCATCAATCCTCGAAATTTAACTTTTGCGGGGTCTGCTACAACCATCTAGAATGCAAACGGTACATTAATTTGTTATCATTTATGGTACCGTATTCAAAGAAGAACAAGAGTTTAATTAAATACTTGAGGCCAGTTTTGATCAATAATGACTTGAAAATATTTGCACACACAACTTGTTTTGACAAGGTTTAAATTATCCATAATGTCTGAATTTGGTTGAATTGAAACTTCTCAATTTCATAACTTTATAAGGAAACAAAATAGCTTACTTTTTGGATTGTTGTTATTTTAATTAAAAATGAATTTTAATGTCGGTCGTTTGAATGAAGTTTTAGTATTTTCAAACGTTGACGCTTAGATTCACAATGCCCAGAGTACAAAAGAAGGAAATATTTTTTAGATAAATCGCAAACTACTTGTATTGAAACTATTAATGTCATCAAAATGCGATAGAATCATTACAACAGCTTTATAACACAAAAAAATCATTAATGCGCAGAAAAACGTTGGTTTTGTTGTATATTTAAGTATAACTACCCTACAAAGCAATTTATAAAGCATATCAGATACGCCCTATAAACGTGCACTTTCACTTCAATCGTTACCATGCCAAAATGTTGTATGTACATATGTTTAAGTATAGTAGATACTACCTTGATTTATGAAAGAGAATTGATTGTCTTCTTATTTGTATAGGATTCCTCCAAGGGAAAAACAAGTAGCTTGTAATAAATCCAGGGTGTCACAGAAAAAAAAACTTACAATCCAGGCGTGTAATGTTCTTGAGTTTAACGGGTAGTCAGAAAGTATAAGTAAAGGTTGCATTTAATAGTCCATGAATTGAACTTTTACATAACGTTTGTTTCATTTCAATCGATAGTGTACAACAAAATTTATGTTTTATCAAATATTTGGGTGGATTTTTGTCTGGTCCAATTTCATTATTATTGGCCATAAAGAAGGGGTGTTTCTGAAACGAATACAAATGTGTCTCCTTGAAAAAAAAAATATCATATCTGTCTTATTTTTACATCAAATGTGTTTATTTTTTCAGCACAGATAAAAGAGAGCTTGCACAAAATTAAGTTTAAAACATTGTTACGGTTGAGTGAGTTGATCAATGAAAATACTCAATAGAACTTCATTTAAGGGGAACTTACTAATAACTTGTTTGTGTGATTTTAGTCAACACACCCTGCCACCCCAACCAACAAACCAACAAACCTACAAACACTCAAGCAAATACAAGTATGCACACATCTCGTTCAAACTGTTTGACAAAGCTGAAGAAATGATGGTAAAAATACTCCTGATTTTTACCTAACACTGTTACGCCTCCACCCTTTTACATACCTTACCTAGTAACACAAGGCTCATTATCTAAATGTAGATGTATCTTAATGTCTAGTAGGTAATTAATCCAGGAAAACGTTGCTCAGTACCGTGGCAGTTAACTGGTATTTTTTAACACTCATTATAATCCTCTTCCTCTAAATTCAACTGTCTGCATATTCCCTTTCCTTGCAAAATAAAAAAAAAATCATAGAACATGCTGTTAGAGTAAAGAAAATGCATTATTTATCTATCAATCAATCGATCAATCAATTAATCAGATACATTTATAAAGCGCCTGAACCAAACAAATTGTACTAAGGCGCTAAAAAAGGCAAAAATACACAGTTAATTGTTGTAAGCAATTGTGAAAAGGTATTTTTTCAGTTGTTTTTTGAAAGTTTCAATAGTTATGCATCCCTTGATGTAATCAGGTATTGTGTTCCACAGCTGGGAAGCATAACATGAGAATGATCTGTAGGCGAATGAGATATTTGTTCTATGTTCAATGAACTTTGGGTATGTTGATGTAGAACGAAGGCGACGTTGTGTAGTCTTTGTCATATAGCAGGCCATTATGTAAAGTAGGTCGTACCAATAATTCACACGGAGTTTGCATCAATTACGAAAAACATGCAGTGGGTGGTTGCAACTCCTCTGTAATCGGATGAGCATTATTGTTGAGGGCATGGCCGATTAAGAGCAAGAAAACGAAATAGATTGCTGCTGTTGGTAAAAACAACAAATGAATTCTTATCTAAACAAAATACAAACAGATGATAAAAGGGGTCTTGTATCACTGTTCCATTTACAAATGAGGTTACCATGTTTCAGTTAAGTATAGTTTGTCATTTGTTTGAATCTTTTCGCCCGGCCGACTGTGCAATACCAGAATATGTGATGGTTTGTATAGGGTTGATCATTTATCATTGATTCCAGTATTGTTGTCGGCTTTTTTGATATGTTTTGTTTTTCTTTAATTGTATCTTTACTCAATGTGTGCAATTTTAATATGATCTACAGCTTTAATATGTCTTAAAAATGATTCTACTTCAACTAAGAGTCTAACAACGAATACTAGAACAAAAATACTTTTCACGGAAAACAAATATCATAATAACTTTGATATAAACAACCATCAACCCTAACTTTCCTAATTTTTCTCGTACGCTCTACAAAAAATAATTGTATTGTGTGTCATATGGAATTTATCGTCTGTTAGGGTATTGTGTATACTTTATAAAACATAACCTTCTGATGCTTAAGCTATATCGCACATGCACATGTCAGGCTTATTTCACTGCCTCACTCAGAGGCATATTTTCTGTTTTGACAAAAATATGTAAATCTTCCCTGTAAAAATGTCAGTAGATTTCCATGCACTTAGTAAATTCCTCTCTGTATCGTGACGATTTAAATATAAATCTAAATGCGGGTGGTTTCAAGCAAATTGAAAAATAGGAATACGGCAAAATATAACAAAAGAAACATACTACGTCTGTAATTTAAAGGACGGCAAGACTCCAGGGGATTCTTACCAATCAATATGAGGACTAAATCCGTCTAACACCATTTTGAGAATCTTGGCTTCGGATAAATATATGAGTTTGATAGAATAAAACAACGTCTAGTTATCTTTCTAAAAATCCCTGCCTAATGTAAATTTCAATAATAATGTAAACTTTATAATGTTAAACAATACATAATCATAGCCCGTAAGTCATAGATATTAAGGTCGAAAACGCTTTGTGTTTTTTCATTCTCAATTGTTGACATTAAAATGTATATAAACTCAAATGTGTGTTTTCTTTAAGATTTTGGTAAAGTGTGATATTATATATGGTGACCGGTATTAACCAGTGTAGTAGGAATGGAAGTCCCCCGTTCTTATTGTTTGGGCTGTACAGTAAAGTATAGGCTAACAACTCTCACGCAACATGAGTTTCACGCTTTATTCCGTTTTGGTACTGGAAGGCGGACTACCATTCCAGGGGACCAAGATTCTTTTCACACCGGTATTATCTTCTCGGTGCGGATAATATTCTTCAAATGCAATTTTAAGGTGTTCTGAAGCAAGAATAAAGATTGTGAAACTGAAAAAAATTACAACTGTTCAAAATGAACGAACACATATGTCAAATTTTAGAATATTTGTTTTTGTAACTTGTCTAACCGAGGGGGATGGGGGGTATTGCAACCTCTCCCTAATTTTTTTAAGGACAGACCCCTATGAACTTGGTTTTGCTATTATAATATAGGTATAATGGTCCTCCCCTATCCAACGATAATACCAAGATCAGGGCTGTTTAGGATCACCCAACAAAATATGCCAAGGCGTTACGTTATTATGACGTTATAAAGTTCTTTCAGGTCGAAAAATCGGAATTTTGGCAAAAATGGTCACCAAAATCATTTTTTTTATAAATAACGGAATTTCATCGGCTATTTTGCAAAAAACGAAGGGAAATGATAATTCTAACACGCCCTGCAAGTTTCAGCCTCTTAGCATGCATTTTTTCCCCATAATGGTTATTTAAAATTTTAGGGACAGAACACAATTTGAACAGCAAAATGATCCCCTAACGCCCCTTACAACAATAGGGTGACCGTCGAGTGGTCCCTGGTGGTATGTGACATCTTCAAAACCTTTTAAGATGTCATATACCGCCGAACGGGTAACCATCTTCAAAACCTTTTAAGATGTCATATACCGCCGGGAACCATTCTACGTTCACCACAACCGTATTTTTGTAAATTGAGGGGCGATGGAGGATCATTTTGTACTTTGCTTCCAGGCATTCTCTTGGCGCAATAAAGCGTGACCAAGACATTCAATCACCTGATTCTCACTCTACTAAAGATAAACATTCAATATGACCACTCAACTTGAGTAAAGAAGCGACGGGATCAAAGGCGGGGTCAAATCAAATTTGACCTAAAAATCACGTTTTTGAACCATTTATGTCGTTGCCTCCTTACTAGTACATGAGAAAATTGATCACATTCAGAGTTCCATTTCACACTCAACACGATTAGTTATCAAATATGACCAAAAACAACATAAGTCTCCAGATATGCTCATCATAAATTGACCTTTACATAAAAAAGTCGTAAACATATTTTTATTCTAACTATATGAGCAACCGTTCATGCTGATAGGTATAAAAGTGCAATACAGTATATGCATTGGGCGCAACATTTCAAGAAGAAGATAGATAATAAACAAATAACTTCAGAAAATCTTTGAAGAAGGGGTCAGCAAATTCATTTTATATGAAGTCAGTGACCATCTTAAGGCAAATTATTATGCAAAGGGAGCATAAAAATCATAATGAGATATTTATAAAATGGCATTACAAAAACGGCATAGTTTTGTCAATTTTTGCTCATATTCAGAGGCTTGTTTTGGATATATGGATTTGTCATTCATCATAGTGTCAATATTTCATATATTTTTCTAAGTTGGTAATTTAATTACCTTCATGACACCTAAAACATAAAATCAGAGTGTTTATATTTTTTTGGAAAAAACAGTTTTTATTATCAAAAATTGAATATTTTGGGTCCAAAACATTGTATTTGGATGCTCCATTTTCTGATTGGTCACCCGTTTTGAATTTAAGTATTATTTTGGTTGTAATATATACCATTTGGCCCCTCATAATAAAATATAAAATCATTAGATTCTAATTTCTTTATACTAGAAACACCTCAAAACCTTATATCATCCATTTTACATATACAACGCATATAAACAAAGGGGCACCCATCCCCTAGAACCCCCTAGAAATTTATACTCTAATCCAAATTATTTTGTAGTTTAAGATCTCTTCTTTTAATTGATACCAAAGAGAGAACAATCGAACAAAGCCTTATGTAGTTATGACATTTTAAAGCATGTTAGAAAAAACATTTCAGTTGTTTTTCTTATCTATTATATTGCAAGAATCTGAATGGAATAGTGATTTACTTTTATTTGCAAAACTTTTAATAGGGCATGTTTTCGGATATTGTAATTGAATACTACATTGTGCAATTGTGCTTATTTGGTATGCATATATAGAGGAGATCTCAAACTAGCTAATTAAGTAATTTTAAAGTCCATTTTAGGTTCAACCTACGGAGGAGGGGTACCCTAAAGTATACAGTGTATACATATATATTCAATGGATGTTTTTTAAGTGTTTCAAGTATAAACCAGCCAGAATACAATTATTTCAATAAAACTCAAAATGTGTAACTGCTGATCAAAATAACAACAGAAACATCAAAGATGACATATTTTGGCCAAAAATATAAAAGTTTTTTGGAAACATAGAACATATTTTTTCAAAATATAAAAACATTGCTATTTTAATCTTCGATTATATTTAAGATGAGTCTGTTTATATAACGTGTCATAAACATTCTAGCTCGAAATATCCAGGTTATAATAAATAGCAAATTCACATATTCAAGAACATTTTTTTGGATGTGAGAAAGCAATGAGGGAACTATGCATTTTTTGTATTTACCCTTTATTTTATATCTAGAAACACTGTGATTTGGGTGGAAGAGTGAGTCATAGGGATGCCACAGGCCTAGTATAAACAACATTTACCGACCGCGATCATGTGGTCCTTACATAGATTTACTCTAAAGTTGTTAAAATCAAGTAGTACAGCACGACCTCTTTCAGTTTATTTCCATGATCAACATATCCAACGTTCTTACTAAGATGATTTTGACAAATATATTAGTTCAAATTCTCGCTTGAGAGATAAGCTATTAGGAAAAGGGCAGACATGTTTTTCATGCTCTTACAAAGATATTGATCATATGTTTTGATGCACAGAAAACCTTGAATAAACACTAGGTTTGATTTGATATGATGGTGAGACATTTTTACGGCTTGACTTTTTCGCATTCGTTTTGATATTCTAAAGAAATAGAATTGCCTATATATTAAGACGATGGGGATTTGAAAATGTAGATTTTCATAAAAATAACATCAATTGTCAATTTTCATCATTGCGACGTCCCGGGGAATAACAACGGTATCTCTCTATGCTGTACTATATACAACATACTGTCGTAAAGCCTGCCTCTGCAATTATTGCAACATTATTGTAACATTTTGTTTTTTGCGATTCAATCACAAGAGCAGCAATAGAAGAGTATTTTGCCAACACTCACTTTGTCCAATAATAGCTACCTCATGCTGTATTTGCATAGAATCTGCTATACCACTGTTTGTAAGTCGGTTGCCAAAGCTCAGTGCAAATGACCAGTTATATCGCTGTAGGGCAGTGAACCCAGATTGTAAAACCATACTTAGGATAACCTTGATATATACATAAGAACAATCTGGATAAAGAAGTTTTATTTCTAAGAAACGAAAACGCTCTTCAATTGGTTAAAGTACTGGTAGCATGATGATTAACTATTCCAAACTCTTTGTTTGTGTTTTATCTAACAAGCAAATATATACATTTATTGATTGATATTTATTGGATTGTCATAGGTACATGCAAGTTTTTGTTTGAGAGGGAAAAAACATTAATTTGATTTTATCACCTTACATTACCTTACTTTACGAGATTGGGTTAACAAAATAACGATTTTACGGAAAACTAAATATTTATGTTTTTCGTTTATTTTACATTTAATTAATTTATTTTTGGGGGTTGGGTGGGGGTGGGGCTGACAAACAATTAACTACCTGAAAACACACTCATTCAAACCAGACAACACAAAAGACGTGCTCAAAGTGGTTTATAATATAGTTATAATTCTTAATAATATTTTGCTTAAGTTGGTTCCAAAATTGTTTTACACTTTTTTTTATCTCACATGATAATGAGTTCCAAAAGAGAGGGCCACGTGATCGGATGGAATTGTCAGTAAATAATTTTTTATGATAAGTGATGTTTAAATCATTCACGTGTCTTGTTTGGTAGTCGTGAATATCAGATCGTTTTTTT
>JXSR01S073269.1:40140-51875 GCA_000969725.1 Ophiothrix spiculata
ATAAAGTTTATAATAATTTCAACAATGTGTAATTGTGCACAATCAATCATTTTATTATTGGTGAATGATGATTTACCTGAGTTGCTTTGATGTAACAGTCTAATTATTAAATAAGATGAAATCAATCTAGATTAAGTCAAATGCTAAAGGCTAAAAGCTAAGGCTGAACTTTACTTTGTATTCGCAATGATTTAGGAATTCGTTTTCAAAACATATATAAAGTATGCATGGCAAAAGTTCATGTTTGTATTGAACTTTTAACACTATTTTAAAGGATTTAGGCGATTGCTCTGTATTTTTATAGCTTTGATTGTTTGTTTTTGTTTTTGCAAACATTCTCTATTTGTAGGGTTTTGTATGAGTTTTGGATAACTTCATTGATTTTTTGACTCTTACTAGGAGAGATACCGACGCAAAATGTAGTAAGCAATCTGTTTTTGTTTTTAATTATTATTATTTTTTTTTTACTTTAAGTCCTATTGTGAAATTGGCATATTATGATTCTCGCAAGAGAAGTGAACATAAATGTGGATTTGAACTGAAGGCCTGTAGATTAAAGGAGCATGGTCCGATTTTTCGAAATTAAGTTTTTAATGTTATATGAAAGATGACCACTCAAAAGATTTAAGTTTCAAATTTCAGCTCAATCGGTCTAACCGTTTTGATTTAATGGACAATTTTGTATTTCAAAGTAAAATGTACCATAATTAGACAAATTTTAATTCATATCTCCTAAACGAAACGTAATTCAGCTGTGAAATTTCACATGGGTTATGAGATAAATATAAGAAACATTTTGGTACCAAAAGCTCAAAAAGTTTGAAAAAAAGTTGAGGCAATCAGACTCTTCTCCTTTAATATCTAACGCTTCGATACCATCGGGTCTCCTTAGCTCAGTGATAGAGCGTCAGTCTGGCAATCAGGGGGTCCCAGGTTCAAGTCCTGGTCTAGGCTTGTTTTTTTTTTAAGTCTTGACCCCCGCGAGGGAAAGAATTAGGATTGCAATCATTTGTATTTAAATAACAATACGCCAGATTCACGTACAAACCAAAATATAGACGGATTTCAGAGTCATGAGATACTCAACCGATAAAGTATAATTTAATTACTTGAAACCTCGGCGATTACTTTTTTCCAATTGGGTTAAGTACCCGCATGAAAAAGTTCATGTTTCGCACGCAAGCTAATGTTCATATACAGATTGACATAATACAGTTGCTATACGTTACTAAATATTAGTAATAGGATGTTCTTAGATAGCAAGTGGGACGCATTAACATTTAATTAAAATTCATTTATTATTACATTTCTCTTTTCTTCTTCCAAACACTGCTCTTGGATCACTTATAATATGTAGCCATTTACAGCTAAAGGCACATTTTGGTGGCGCTATTTCTATAAATCAAGTTTCCAGGTTTTAAGAAATTAATACTCTTAGTTTTGACATTTCCAATATGCATATAATTAATTTCAAAATATGAATAGCGTCACAAATAATTCAACCTCAAAATAGGGGCTGAAAATGATGTATTTTGATTTATATAACTCATACAAAGATTCTAGTCATTTGATTGGTTGAAGGATGTTCATCATTTTTTCCATTGGACGAGAGTGCATTTTTTATTTTCCATTGCACTCGACCCGTGCGATGGAAAATAAAAAAAAACCACTCTGGTTTTCAGTGTGCTCACTGTATCATTAAAATCATGATAAAATGGCAAGAATCTTTGTATGAGTTATATAAAACAAATAATGAATGTTTCAATTCGTGCAATGGAAAGAATATTCTCATTCGATGAAAGATGAAATGTTCCATTTAACTCGGCTTCGCCTCGTTAAATGGAACATTTCATCTCTCATCTCATGAGAATATTCTTCCCATTGCACTCATAACATTCATTATTTGTATACTAAAACGAGCATTTTTGAGATAAAATGTGAAATTAAAACAAATATTACAGTTCAACACCTAATTCCAGAACTTATTATAACACATAAGGGCCTGCATTTATTGTAACAGTGCATTTATCGAAAAATTAATAAATGAACCCATCAAACAGCGGTGCAAGAATATCTTGTGTTAAAACTATTTAAGAATTAAATGCATTAATTTTGTTGTTTGATACCCGAGGTCTCTGACTTTACATGCTAGTTAATTTACCCATTTATCATACAAAAATATCTTCTCTAGACAAGTTCTTTTTAGTACAGCTCTTAATCGTGCAATAACAATGGCTTATCATAGAACACTTAAATAAATACATTATTGATATTATTGATTTTGTATATGTGAAAAGGGCCGGTGGCCTATATTTACATTATAAATAAATCTCTCCAATTGGAGAGGCTAAACGGAAACTGAAACTATGTCTTAAGATTATGAGCCTAAGGTTTTCGTAACATGTCTGTTCATTAAATCCATTTCCAAAAACGGAATATCTATTTCACATAAACAGCAATTTGTTATGTTGTTGTAAAATGTTTCCATGTAGAAACCATCAATAAAGCAAAAGGATGAAAAATACTAGTATTTTATTAAATGTCACTGAAGTTGTCCATCGGGAACGGATAGTCCACTAACAAACCTACGCATTATTACTTGGAGACGTCAACTTCACATTGTGACCAGCATACAAGCGTTAATCACAACGCAAAAGTCATTGTGAAACCCCTGGGGACTTTATTGGAAAGCAAATGAGTCTACCTATTTCACTTTGGTAATCTTTATCTCGCTTTGGTAAAAATGTGGTGAGGAGACGTTGTTATTTGTCTGTTGTCAAATGAAAATGAAACAAGTCAGTTTTCTCTTGATTAGATTGTATAAGCTAAAAACGGTTTCACAGTGTTAAAGGAGCATGAGCCGATTTCAATTTTTTTTCAAACTTTTTGAGATTTTGGTATCAAAATATTGATTATATTTTTTTCATTTTTTCTCGGCTCAGCTATGTACCGTTTTGGAGATAAGTATGAAAATGCGTCTAATTATGGTAACCATAATTAATTTATACAGTAGGGTATAGGCGGCTTTGAAATACAATTTTTTTTTTCATTTTTTCTCGGCTCAGCTATGTACCGTTTTGGAGATAAATATGAAAATGCGTCTAATTATGGTAACCATAATTAATTTATACAGGGTATAGACGGCTTTGAAATTAAAAATTGCCCATGAAATCAAAACGGTTTGACCGATTCACCCGACATTTGAGACTTACACCTCTTTAGTGGTCATCTTTCATACGACATTGATAACTAAAGTTTCAAAAAAAACCTTTAAGACACTGCAACTGCAGAATGGGGCTGCCATATAGATTCATGATACTTGTTTAATTTGAGCAATGTATGTGGTGAGATTTGTTCGTGCTAGAGTATGATCAAAATTGCAGTAAAACAAGTGATCGTACGATCCGAACCATGTAATCGCAACTCTGCTCAATATTTAAGCTGATTTTAATCACTAAACAAGAATTAAGTAATTCAAACACAAGAACTTCTTGAACGAGTAGAACTCGATGCCCTGAAAGTTGGACTACATATAAACTCCACTGAAACCAAGTGCCCTGTGTTCAACTAAGATAAAGATGTGTTGAAAACTCAAGATGACAATCAACTTGAAATAGTAGATGACTTCAAATAATTCGATTCTTGAATTAAAAGCGGTAAGCAAGATTAAACAGTTATAAAATGTATTGCATGGAAAGCCTCCTGCAAAATCAACAAGATATGGCAGTCCAGACTTCTAAGATATATTAAGATAAGACTTTTCCAGACAACTGTGGAAATTGTGTTACTTCATGGTGCAGAAACTTCGACAATTTACATCTAAATTAAGTAAAATCTAAGATGGATGTTACACCCGATCCCTGAGGGCAGCACTAAGCATTAGCTGGAAGAGTCACACAACAAACATTGAACTCTGTGGACAACTTTGTTATATGGTTAACGATAGCGTCTACGTTAACGGGGGTGTTTTTCTCAACCTCTCTGATTAGAACATATTGAAAACGCTTTGTTTTTAACGCACACTTGAAACATAAATAACCGGAGGATGTTGTTAGATTGTTTAAAAGTCGTTACCGTATTTCCAGACATCACGTTTTCTACGCGTCTGGAATTCAAGTAATAACGTCGGTGATAGTAATATGTTGCATTTTGGTTCTATTTTAATACCCTTATAAGAAGAGAATAATGCTTCACGTTATAAATTACGTTCCCTGGAAAATAAAACCAAGAAAAACTGGGTTTAACATGGTCATTAGTTCAATTTTATACGTTTTTTAAGAGATTCGGCTAAAAATAGTGCAGTATTAATGCAATCACAACTTGAACGAGGTACATACACGTGGTCATGAAAGTATGAAAGTACGCGTATGATCTACACAAGGTTGTCGTTACAAATGAACTGATTGTTCAGCAGAAAGTCTTCCTGTAACACGTCTGTAACACGTCTTCCTGAGTGGGGGGGTTGTTCCCCCTGTGATTTTGAACTTGGGACCCCTAAAGTTATATTGTTTGATACTATAGTATAGGGTAGGGTCTCCTCTTTCCATTGATACCAAGATCATGAAAATCGGTGGAAGCGTTACGTAATTATGACGTCACAAAGTATTTCCGTACCTAAAAAATCGACTTTTGGCAAAAATGGTAACTTTTTCAAAAAATCGTCATAAAATATCTAAATGTCCAATTTTCGTCGGGTTTTTTGCTAATAAATGAAGAAATTACCAATTCTAACATGTTCTGTAAGTTTCAAGTCAATAGCATGCAGGTATTTTTCAAAATGGCGATTTAAAATTTTCAGAGCTGGCCACCATCCCCCCTACCCGCCAACCCCCTAACCACCGACTTTGACGGCCTACCATAACCACACCTGAGGTATACCTCCAATTTGTTTTCGTCAAAATGACCGCAAAGGATGTAAAAACAGTTACTCAAATGCTTGGTATTTGAAACAAAAAACCCTAAGAATTTTTAATCTATTCTTGTGGACAAAATAACAAAACATCACCGCTCATAAGACTACTACCACACATAATTATAAGTTTTGCTTGTAATATAATTTATTAGACTAATGCAATATGTTAAGAACATTCTATTCTGTTTTGTTTAAATGATCGTCACTCTTAAGGCTACAGTCCCTAAAAACGTCTCGCTGGCTGAATGTCATGTTTATTGCCCACTTACAATTTTTACCCATCAGAATATCACAATTTGTCGCGTACGTGATTTTAACTAGTGATTTCACGTCCATTATCAAGGTCAAAATGACGCCTAAAGACTACTTCGAAAAAGTTGACCCTTTTTCGCCTAAACCTCATAATTTCACGATGTTCGAACAATTCGACTGGTTTCAAATTTTGACCAATTGTAGACTTGACACTTTTTATTGAATTACAAACAATATTTTATAAATATGCCGAGTTGATTTTGAATGATAATGTAACAAACCCGGGTTGTTTTGCCCGAAAAATCCAAACGTGAATTACGACTCTGAGTTTGCCCTGTTTGCCCTGTGAATTGCCCGTTTCAAGTATCTACATTATTTACATTTTGTCTGATATACGCATTCGCATAATGTACTTACAAATTGAGCATTCTAATGAGGCAAAAATTGCAATTTTTATGTAAACAAAAAAAAAATACGGCATTCTAATGTTTATGTTTTAGATTTTAGTTCACAATCTCAACGCTACCTTGATAGCTCAGCGGTAGATCTCTCGCTTCGTAATGCATGACATTCGAGTCCCCGCAAAGGCAGTGGAAACTATTTATCTTTTCATCATTGAAAAATAGTTCGGATTCACATTTTCCTGAGCATATGGATTCCTCGTACCCTTAAATACTCTTTTTGATATTTTAAATGGTGACACCACAGAATGAAGCGAGAATAAATGTGTCCCGTCGGGGCAAAATGATACAGTTATCGGCTCCGACATATTACTTGTTGTATCATATCTAATCTTTACTTCGTGTACATAACAAATATGCTACAATGAGCAATATGTAAGAGCCGACAATTGTATCATTTTGCCGCGGTAGGATACAAATTGTTATTTGTATATTTGTACTGATTTAAAGAGATTTAACAGCTTTGATTCAATAGTTTGGCTATATTTTATTCATCGGAAGTTCAACAGATGTGTTGAAATGAATCTTCAATTACTCATAATAGTAATTACTTTACGTTATAAACACGACACCTGGGAAGGACAAAGTGAATCAGTCTACAAGGCATATAGATAAATAAACATGTTTTGACATCTAATATTAAATACTCCCGTTTCAATCTTCTTTATTGATTTCATATTGTTAAAAGTGTCAAATGATTTTTTATCAAAATTGTTTACACATTCAGAAGGAAAAACACAAACAAACAATATTGCATTATACAAGTTGCATTATAAAACCATCTGGTTGCAGCCAAATCTCCAATGAATGACTACTTTGATTCCAACAACACTGAATACTGATGTTACTTAATTTAGGCTTCCCTTGGATGTAGGGCACGTCGATTAAAAACGTGATTGCAATTGAATTGACTTTAACAAACCTAGCACGATTGTTGTTGTAGTTGTCTTTGTTGTCTTTTCAATTCAGATACGGATAGCACTTATTTAGTAAATGTCAAGTTTGGAAAACAAATCTGAGTTCTTATAAATTATTTCTGAGCTTAATCTCTTCAATTATTCTTATACATTCATTTGACTATAATAAATGGATCTATGGTGCAGAAACTTGGACAATTACATCTTAATTAAGTAAAATCTTCGATGGATGTTACACTCGATTCCTAAAGGCAGCGCTAAACATAAGCTGAAATAGTCACACAACAAATATCGAACTCTGTGGACAACTTTGTTTTATTTTGTCTTCATGCAAAATGTCATAATTTAAATAAATAAAACAACAAAAGGCACTTATCATAGTTATATTTAACGTAAAGCTCTGTTTGAAATTTAGTTTAATAAGGTTTACGCAAACGGTAATTTAAGAGCTGCTTGTTTGTATATGGAAAAATATATATCTGGTGTACGTTAGCGTCTACGTTAACGGGCGGGTTTTGCAACCTCTCTTATTAGACAATTATTGATTAAATGTTGTTTTGATGCACGCTTGAAGTATAAACAACCGGAGGATGCTGGTAAATTGTTTAAAAGTCGTTATCGTACTTCCAGACATCACAAATGGACCGAGTTGTATACAGACAGTCTTAATAATACAATGAATTTTTAGACATTTTATTTTTATATTCCTTCTTGTTGACAAAATAAATGCGTCGGGAAGTAGTCACACGTTTAACAAATATTTTTAAATTAACCTTCAGTTACTCTCAATGGTAATTACTTAACCTTAAAAACACGACACCATACCTACAAATGACAAAGTGAATTAGCCTACAGGGCATGCAGATAGATAAACCTATTTTGACATCTAATATTAACTACTCTCTTTTTTAATAACTCTAACTGTTTCCATACTGCTCAGGTGTCAAAATTATTTTTTTCCACATGTTTTACACATTCAGAAAGAAAAATACAATCAGACTATATTGCATTATTTAAGTTGTAATATAAAACCACCCTACGGCAGCCACATCTCTATTTAATGTCCAATTTGATTCCAACTACATTACATATTGATGTTACTTAATATAAAGCTCCCCGGAATGTAGGTAACGTCGATTAAAAGCATGATTGCAATTGATTTGACTTTAACAATCATAGCACAATTGTTGTTGTAGTTGTCGATTTTAATTCCAATATGGAATGTGTTTATTTAGCGATGTCAAGTTTGGAAAACAAATCTGAGGTTCTATAAATTATTTCTGGGATTAATGTGTCAGATCTTCTTAAAAGATATTACATTACGAGATGTTGATAAGTTCTTTTTTCCTATTAATTCATCATTTGATGATTTTGAAACAAAAAACAGCTACTGAAGTGAAACATGGGTAAAATATTCAGTTTTAGATTTTTCATGGAAATCATATCTATCGATGTTTTGTATGCATGTATAATATCTTTATTAAATTTTATTCACGGTACTTGTTCAATATACATTTTGTCAAATTAAGATTAAAATCCGTGATGATACAAAGTTAGTAAATTAAAAATTTCTTAATATAGATATACAATGAAAATAACTAAAACACTGGGATAAAATAAGTACATTGATATTTACAGGATATGGGATATAATTAAGAAAATGTCAACAACACGATATAAAATACCAGGGCTAAAACAAGTGTATTTGTATTTACAGAACTTAGATTGGGAGATTAAAAGATAAAACAATAATAAGACAACATTACACACTCCAAGTAAAACATAAAAATTAAGTAAAGAAAATAAATTAAGTATGAATTCGAAACTGTTTGTAAAATTTGAACAACATATATTACCTGGAAATTTAAATTTTACCGGCTTTTATCAAAAGGTTCTAAACGATCTATGCAACTTGCACAGATTGGTATGGCACATACCTGTACCTTTCATCAATGTAAGTGACCCCCTCGATTTTTTGTGCCGCCCTCAAGACCCCCTTTTCAAGCCTCCTGCTCCCCAAGATACCCATTTTATGGTTACTTCAGTTCTGAAGACACACATTTTCAACGGAAACTTCTCATTGGTGTGTTAAATAAAGATTTCAACCTAATTCTTAGCAAACTTATATCCAGCAGTTGTAATTTTACGGGAAAGAAGCAGTTTCTGAGACCACAATTCAGAGAAAATCAGTTCCATATACCCAATTTTGACAAAAATTCAGTTCCGCAAGACCCTAACTTGGATAACCTGTGCGGCACATACCCACACAAAAAATTTGAGTACCCCTCCCCGGACCCTCACTGCACAACGATGTAACATATTGACGTATAGATCATACACTCCCTTATCAGAAGTATTGCAACATAGCGTAAATCCTGGTGTTTGCGAGTATAACTCGTCCATAGTTAATAGTTGATTTCTTATTTAGCTGAGCAATGTTACCAATGTGTATTGTTCAATGCATTAAAACAGTCTCCTTAGCTTATTTAAGTGCCTTTAAAATTGTTTGTTACTTTCAAAATGGCGACGTTATGAGAGATACTGAATGAAGATCCCAGGCACATTGTAGCCCTGAGAACCGAAGGAATCCGTTTTTGTTATATGGCTGTGCGATTTTACTTTTTGCTGCCAAATGATTTCTGGAATAACTAGACGTCGGGGGATTCTCTTAATGCATATAACTTGCGTATAAGCAGTCGTCAATGAAAGACTGCACGTATGGAAAACCATCAATCAGATTGCAAAAATTGGCGTTTGCCATATTACCCATTGGTCTTTTTGGTCGCTCAGTACTGCTAGAAAGTAAGAATACCTACGTATAATTATTTTTGAAGGAATATTTAAGGATTGTAGACTCGTATGTGTAGAGTAACGAAAGGGAAACAATTTACAACGCTTGTACACGGGCAGCGAAGAGTTGGGATGGCGAATTTGTGACAGCGGCCCTGAATTGACGCCATATTGTTTTCATTAAATAGTGTGGTTCTAATTGAGTTTTGATAATCAAAGAATAAGTGTTTTGAGTTTTTAATATGACGGCTACGACCAATGTAACCTTTCTTTGATGACAAAAATTGGTGTATAAACTCATTGGTATGTATTGATTTGAAAAACGTGCGACAACTGACGGGAATATCAATAACATCCAATTTATCGTCATTCTCAGAAAACCAATGTTAAAAGTATTTTAGGAACATGTCAACAGTTTGTAAATTACCCCTTATCGTTCTTGGAAATGACGTCACACTCGACTGCACGCAGGTTTTTGCATGACAGGATCTTCGTAAAAGGCGTTAGCAGTATCAATCTAAAGGCACATGCGCATTACGCAAATCTGAAGTAAGACACGTGAGATAACATTAACCTACGAGTCTTGAATAACAAACATTTCAAGAGTGGATTAATTTAACATCTGATCCTCGGCAGATATCAGCTCTCAAAGAATTGCTTATTCTGAGTAGCATTGTAGCATCATTAAATTGCATGGCTATCCCCCTAGCTATTAAATAAGTGTCAATTCATCAAAATAATTAAAGAAGAGAAACATGAAAACAACTTTATAAAGATATCATTACAACTAGCATAACAGTGTTTTCAAACCAACGTTTTGAAAAACGCTATTTAAATTTTGCGCCAAAACCACAGTCGACAATGTTGCAATACTTTAGATTACTGTGTGTAGATAAGTCTGCAACAAACAGGATTCTCACCCTATTGATTAGAAATAGTGAGTTTTGGAAAAATCCATGCAGGGGACTAAGTGAGTTTTGATTTTTTTTTGTAAATTCTCGTGCTTGAGGAATGGCGACTGATTTTTTTTTTTGAGTACCCCTCCCCAGACCTTCACAGCACAACAATGTAACATATTGACATGGAGATAATAGATAAGTCTGTAACAAACAGGATTCTCACCCTTTTATTGATTAGAAATAGTGAGTTTTTGAAAAATCCATGCAGCAGGCTAAGTGAGTTTTGAAAAAAATTGGTAACTTCTTGTGCTTGAGGAATGGCGACTGATTGTTTTTTTTGTTGAGAATTTGCATAGTTGGTATGTTAGTGCTAATGATGAACACCATTCCTATGTGCTTGGTTTCATTTCGACCAAAAGTGGACTAAGTGAGTTTTGGAAAAACACTCTTTAATAGTATTTACAGAACTTACATTGGGAGATAGGAAAAATATTAATAACACAATATTACATACTCCAAGTAAAACATAAAAATTAATTAAAGAAAATAAATTAAGTATGAATTAGATTTTTCGAAACTGCTTGTAAAATATGTAAAACATATATTACCTGGAAATTTTATTTTTACCGGCTTTTATCAAAAGATTCTTAACGATCTATACAACTTGCACCAAGATTGGGCTGGATCAGTGATGTCATCATTTTCAACTTTTTTTTAAAAACGATTGCAAAGTATAAAGATATTTATAGAATAATTTTAAATTCACATGAAGTATTACATATAGTCTAAATCCTATTTCTGCCAAGTGTCTAGTGTTTTGCGTAACCAGAAATAATGAATGTTATTGTTTTCCCTGGTCACCTCTCAGGCGTTTCTCTATGTATGCAGATTAGTTATGTATGCAGATAATATTAATTACCGTTCTCAATGGTGCATAGTGCTTTGCGCGAGACCTGCGCGTGATGTATTGAAATGGTTGACCAAATCCGTATTATATAGGACATGAAAAATTAGTCTATTAAATTCCAAGTTTTATGATTAGATTCTAATTTAATAATTTACTGAAATGGACACTTGTATTCTTGCCAATCGCCTATGAGCGTCATATGTGTAATGAATATAATGAAAAGGTGTTAATTATTTTGCAGAGTGTTTATTTGAAACAGACGACATTCTGGCCACTTTTAAAGTCAGAGTGTGGACAATAAAAACTTAATTAATGTTTGCCTGATTAACCTTAACGTTCAATTATTTTCGTTATGAAAACAAGTTATATTAGTTGCTGGTGCTGTAATGTAGACTTCGTATTATATTCTAGCAAACTTTTTTAAAGTTCGGAAAGCAAGATTTTGTATTTTCTTTTTTCATTTTTTAGCAGACCTTTTACATTAAAAACTAAATTACTGCTTTGGTGCCGATGTAATGAAATACAGCGTCCGTGTGACTGAGTGTCCTGCTATACAACTGTGTAGAATGTACTTGTACATGAGCAATCAATAAATCA
>JXSR01S073269.1:64133-75865 GCA_000969725.1 Ophiothrix spiculata
AGGTATAAAAATGTAGAAACAAGTTTCATTATCAGTTGACACTATATGTAGGCCTTTTTGTGACTTGTCTTACCTATGATTTAAAGGCTATCCTCCAAAAAAATGGTTAGCATTGTTAAAGAAATAGCTTCAATGATTCTCTATCCACCCTATCATTTGTTGCCTCTACAACAGAATAAATTGATTTGCTGTTAGTCTTGATGTTGTCTAAACAGAGTAATTGTGGTCTACCTTGTGGTCGTTTCCGTTTTCCCTAGAATGATTCCCTAGTGTGATTTTAAGAAATCGGTACGGTTATAAAATAGGTCGCATCGAAAAGTAAATCTAAGTATAAGTAGTTAATTATCTATGTAGATGATAATGACGGTCTCAAATTGGAATTTAAACACATCTGTTTCTAAAATTACATGTGGTACAATGATGTATTTATCGCTGAACTTAAATCAGCTTAAGAAGAAATTGAACAAAAATACGATTTTGAGGTCAATATTAAACAAAACAGCAAATTGGCTCCAATATCATTTAATAGAAAGTTGAATGGTGGAAAAGAACATGTGGTATCTGTATAATGCAAGAGAGTTCATTACAATTTAATCGAAGTGATAGTGATTGGGGTATGCTTCAATATGGAAAGTACCAAACAGTGACGTGAATGACCCTTCCCAACTCTCTTTCAGCAGAACAATTAAAGCTGCATTGGTAAATACTGGTAACGGTATAAATATATTTTTGTTCAATTTCTTCTTAAGCCCCGGCATCTCAGGACTTACATGCTAGGCTCAGTTAGTTAGTTAATTAATTAACATTTCATTAAGTCTAACACTTATTTCACTTCACAGTACCTTTATTGATAAATTTACATTTTTTGTATCTATCACTACTCTGTGGTGATATTCAAAGTTTATGGGCAACAGTGTAATATAATATGCATCTTTTTTTCTTATATTCTACAGGTGACCACCAATGTGTAAATTAGTTTCCGAGCAATCTGGTTAAATTCCAACAGGGTTCTTACAGTCTGTACATGTGGAATCTGGCTTACTTAAGACCTAATGTTTTGCCCAGAATCGATTCGGGTAAGTGAGGTAACCTTGACATTGTTGGTATGTGTGTGTATGTGTGGGGGGAATTGACAATGGACCTTAAGTTTATAGTTGCCAGAAATTAAGATTTTATTTTCTCTTCAAATTCGTACATTAGATTGATTCACCGAATAAAAATATACGTGTCGTTTATTTTGTGTAAGGGTCGGTGTGCGTGTTGGTAGTCGGTCGGGTGAAGTTTCTGTATCCGACAAGATTTTAAGCTGAAATAAGTCCATTTGACAGATTTTATTCGCGCGCTACGCGCGCAATACAAACAATATCTTTCCACCGACCATTTTTGCTCAAATTTTTTCATTAAAAAATTAGCCGCCCCCCTCTAAAATGTTAACCTTCCGCCGCCACTGTATGCGCGATATACACAAGGATCCGGTTTTGTTCAATATTATCGTTGGGTTGACAAATAAAAGCAAACGGTTTACAATATATACCTAAAAAACATAGCTTCATAGTTTATATATTTGACCAATCAAATAAACATTTGTGTATCAAGTGATAATGAAGTCATGAAGGTTGGCCGACTTGTAAATGCCATTATTAGGAAAACATATTAAAATCCTAATATTTGTAATGAACATTTTAAATATCGGAATTTAACACTACAATACTGGACTATAAAATTGACAAGAATTTCACAATATTGGCAGTTGCCTTTATATTTACAAATTATACAGCAATGCACAAGATGAACAGATCCAAAAATTAACAATTATTATTAAAATGATTTGAATACCTGGTATTATACAAATTATGCGTGCCATTATCTAAAACTAAACTATATTGCCGGGCTTTGATGGGTTGTATTTTTGTACTGCTTTTGCCAATATCATTGTAACAGTTCTGTTTCTGATTAAAGTAAAACTTAAACCTTGCACGACATATCTAGGCCACGCAGTCCGTTAGGTGTTGCATTACCTGACACTTTGAAGCACACATATATATGGGTCCGTTCATCACTAACCAGACGTAAATTTGCAAGCTCTTGCTCCTCAGAGAATAAATATTCGGATTATATTCCTCAATTTAAACATTGCAGATGTTCTGTCACAAGTATAAAAATTGTGAATCTACAAGAGATTTATTTGCAGAATCACAACCTTAAAAAATGTTTGCAGCATTTATGACTGGTTCGAGATGAAAAAGCAAGTATGTATTTACCAAAGAATGAAAGTGAACTACTTTGCTGACACATAAGCATGTCATTCTTCTATAGAGTTAAACGTTACCCTTTAATATATCACGCGTTCTTTAATATAGTAGCAACATAATAGTAGAATATTATTTAATTTTGATGTTTGTGTGTTTATTTCTCATCTTTTTTCTATATTTTATTTTGATGCCAAATTCGTTCAACAGTTTAAATGCAAATAATAATATTATGATATGATAATCTTAATGGCACAAACGCTACTGAAATGGGTATTATTATTATTATTGTGCATTTGCCATGTGCATTTGTTGCAAATATCACCAGTTTTCATGGGGAACCAAGTAATCTCACCTACTTCGTTTGAGGGTAATATGTATAATGATGTATTCATATATTTAAAACATAAAATCAAAGTAGTAGCTAAATAAGTAAGATATTTAATACTTATGATATTATGCTGAAAAGATACTTATCCCTCATCTGACCAAATATATAGACATGACGATTGGCGGCGAACATGGGTAGTACACCGAGATGTTAATTAAGTTAAGTAATATAGAATACTGAAACCATTTAAAAAGAATGTTTATAATATCAAAAATCATTTTCACATATAAGTCAATAAAGCATTGATTTCAAAATTGTAGTCACCTCCCTCTGATGTTTTTAGAACATCTAGGCCATTGCTTTGACCGGTTGAATTATAAGGGCGCGCTACACTAAATAACTAGCACTCGCAATCCGGCATTTCTAAAATCGGCAAAATTGACTGCCCTTCTAAAATGAGGACTTCAAAACATATGGAAGGGCAATATGTTTGGTTAATATTTTGTTCTAATTATAAAGTTAGGTTTATTTAAAGATGCTCTGATGCCAATTTTGATCTCCAGATTACTTTGTTAAAATTTAAAAGGGTTTTCCTTAATTTGCGCTTGATTCTAGTGATACCAAATTCGGTTGTCAGTGATAGGGGCGTTATTACTTAAGCGTCCAGTATCTTGAAATGTTTGCCTTGATGGTGTACTTTTATCATAATTTTGTGTTAGAAGAGATCATATAATCATCTGACAAAAGGCAGTGTTGAAGCAACCAGTTGCTTTATTATTGAGTTTTCGGGAGTTTTCATTTTATACAGTAAGTCAATGAGAAGCTATGTTGTGGTGTGTCGCCATAAGATGGTAATAGATACTTCAAGGCGGTAATAAATACTTCAAGGCAAACATAATACTCATCAAATGCGTTATAAATGTCTGT
Organism: Ophiothrix spiculata; assembly: GCA_000969725.1. Taxonomy (NCBI): domain Eukaryota; kingdom Metazoa; phylum Echinodermata; class Ophiuroidea; order Amphilepidida; family Ophiotrichidae; genus Ophiothrix; species Ophiothrix spiculata. The sequence goes on from JXSR01S073269.1 coordinate 67,641, forward strand.
GAATAAGATATCCTTATATATCGATATATATATACATATATATATATTATTTTCAATGCATGAAGTAACATCTTAATGCGTTAAAACAAATATCATATTTTAATGATGTCAGTACTGAAGTGCAGCATTTAGTATTTTGATAATATATATTACATTTCCCAAATTTTTGAACGCCTACATAAAGAGATGTGTTGTATTATATATATTTCTCCAATTCTCATCAGTGTAACTAATTTAGGTTATTTGCTTCAATTTGCTTCACTGTGATATTGATCAACATGACTGTTTATAATAATTGTTGATATGTCAAACTAGAACCAGTTTTCTAATTCTCCATCTCGTCTCACTTCGGTACCCAGACTGTTATCAAAATGCTTTGATTCATAATGGTCTAGAAGCCGAAAAATACAATCATAGGTATGAAAGGGTGACCTTTTAAAGTCCGAAGGTAAGGGGGTGGTTGCCACCTCAAGATATTTTAAGTCGCCATTTAAAAAAATATATACATGTTATAAACCTTCAACCTGCAGAAAATTTTAGAAAAACCATTTTCCTTCTTTTAAGCAAAATCTAGATAAAATTTCGATATTTGGAACTTTTACAGCAAAATTATTATTTGGTGGCCAATTTTGCTCAAAAGTACTTATGACGTCATAATTACGTAACGCCTTTCGAATTTCATGATTTTAGTATCAATGAAAAGAGTGAACCCTATCATATACTATGGTATAAAACAACTTAACTTTGGCTGGTCAATTTCAATTTTAAACGGGGGTTTGTTGAAACCACCTCCCCCTTGCTAACAAACGTTACCAAAAATACCTTGGTAAGATAATGGGTAATTGTATAAAGGTAATATGTTCCAGAAGCGTCGCTATTTTGCGTTTGCGCTGTAGTTTGCCAGGCTTTCTTTACTTTTTTCAGTTAATTTTATATTATAACGACAATAAATAAACTTGAAACGTGTGAAAACCTTTTTTAGGTAAACTGTGTGTTTTGCAATTATGTATTGTAATTTTTTTAAAGCGTAGAAAAGTCACCAGCCTTATTCTATATCAAGTCAGGGTTCTTTATTAAATTAACAATCCATGTAGGTAATATTTTAGGAGTATCTCTTTGAATATGTTGGATATTTGGCCGTTTAATTTTGAATTTCAGGAGCTTTGAATCTTTAATAATTAATGCGATTTACGCAGGCACAAGTGGCTGCATTCAAAGACAAATAAATTGCCTAAGTATAGAAAAATAATGCATATATTTATGTGAAAACATCAATATTCCCTAAACACATGCAATGTATTCCATGTGAAAGAATCTTGGAGAATGTAATTTGATTTTTGATAGTAAAGATATTATTCTTTACTATCAAAAACATTACACTGAATCTAATCTAATTTATACAAAACCTGGATCAGCTTTCTAGAATATCGAGGTAATTTAATGTTACCTGGACGGACACGTTTGAGTCAAATACGTATCAGAAAGAAAGTCTTCAACTTTTTGTAAACAAGTTTGTTCTACAATTCCAGTATTATGAATATATTGTAAGGGATAAAGACAAAGTGATACAATTGTTGATTCAGATCGACATTACAGTTCAAAGAATTTATAAGGAAATAAAAAAATCATTAACATAAAAGATTCCAGTGTCATTAGTTTATTGAGTAGACTCAGATGTTTAGGTTTTAACTGATGGAAGTGATACATTTCATGTTGTTATTCTAAGCGTTATTATAAACTACTCCACAAAAAAAGAAGAATTGCTTCCTACATGTTATTTTCGTGCACTGAATCCTAATTTTATCATAATCAGTTAAATGAATTTAATCATACATTTTTATATTGCAGTAAGCTCTCTAATAAGCGACAGTGCACTGATATTTTAGAATTCCCTTGAGCATTATATTTACAAAAACATTTTGAGATACTTGAGTATTCAAAGTGAAAATATAATGGATATGGAGAGTAATAGTTACAATGAAACATACAGTTTTAATCAAATATCGTAGTAACACATTTCTTTTGAACTGATTTAAGAGAAAATTATTAAACCTAAGAGCTAGTCTCTAATTCAACAGTCTCATTCCATAGAAAAGAGCAGATTAGATACGAAATAAAAAAGAATATTTTCAAAAGTAAATGAGCAATATTCTTCAGTCAGCACTACAAAAATCTGTCAACATTTGAGAGTTTATTCCAAGAAATGGATTAATGGATGCAGATTGTTGTTTCTGTTGTTTTGAAGAAGCAAAGTCAAATTGATCTATACAAAACTTGGTTATTTTGAGGGTTACATATTACTTGGTAAGTATCCTATTTTATTCGGTTTTTAGAGTATTTTTAATGAAATTCATGTACTTAGAAATACATATGTGTCTTTCAAGTATTGGATGAAGAGGAGTTTTGCAGGAGTTATATTATTTTTTATTTTATTTTCTTTAACATCAAAGCTATAGCTGTATTCTAATTTAAAAAAAATGATTTTCTACATATCAATATATATAAATAATCATTTTTTATATCAATATATGTAGTTAAAAATATCTGTTTGCTTTTTTTACTCCATTTTAGCTCATCGTATATGAAAAGGATCTACAAAACACATATTACTAGTCCTTTGTTCCAAAAGAAGAACATGGCGTAAATATTGAAAAATTAACACACTCTCTCGAGTGTCTCAAGTCACTATGATTGCAAAAATAAAAAAAGAAGGATAATCCATACTGTTCTTTGCGTTTATTTGTACCTTGAAACTTCATCTGGTAAAGACTATCATAAAAGACACATATTCTATCTCAGAATACAATGTCTTCTTTAATAATACGTAAAAACTTGGTCATCGGACCAAAGTGTTCTCAGACAGTAAACGCGAATACAAACTAAATTGAAGACAAATAATAACGATTTGCTCACATAGAATTTCCGATATCAACCTCATCAGCTGTGCTTCACCTCGTTGGTGTATAGTATGTTATCATTGATTTGAGAATAAAGCATGGGTTTAGAATGACTTTATGAAGCAAAAAGAAGAGGAAAAGATCTCTTTGTTTTCATTATTAATCGATCCTGCATTTTTCGACTATTTTTGCAAACTGAAAGAGCCGTAGGCAACCAGCAGATTAAAAACGCTTCCGTATAAATCAGACACTACGTTACGTAATTGTGTTATCATCAAGTCCGACCGACGTCATTTAGGCTTCTGTAGCAAAAAAAAAAGAGATATAGATTTAGATTTACAATTTCGAATTTTAGTTCAAAATATCGGTTATTTCCGCCTATTAAATAGAAAAAAGTGATTTCGAATTCCCTGTGAGTTTCAGATTTGTATGTGTGACATTCAATGATAATATTTTTACTTGAAAGGTTTTTCAACTGCAATGACAATTCAACAATTAACTTAATATGGTCTAGTGATTAGTCAAGCGACGCCAGAGTTGGGCACTGGGCCTGGCGTTATTGGTTGCTCATGGTTGGTCACTATAAGTATTTTAATTAATATAACCAGACAACAGCTTGTTGTCTGCATAAAGCTGGTGTCTGCATATGTAAATGAACAATAATTTGAATCAGATGTAAGAAAAATTATAAGTTCATATTTTGATGGCCATTATGAATCATTAAACCAAAAAAACATCCTTTATTTGATCAAATATGACGCGCGTCAGGGAACATGTGAATGCATTTAGAACATCTGGGATTCGCTTTTTTTTAATTCAGTGTCAACGAAAGTATAAATGCATTTACAACATTGTAAATGACAAGAGAGGAGAAGTATCGACGAATAAATGCAAATTCGCAGATAGTAAAGCCAGTTATCCCAACGTTGGGTCAGTGTCGGCCTACATCAGCCCAGCATTGGGACAACTAACTTTGCTATCTGGGAAGAAAGCAGGGCTTCTTGGCTTTAACCTTCACTAGCTGGGATAGTGTCAAAGCTTGTAAATATCAGGGCACCTGTTATTATTCCTATAGTATTCGTATCGTTCTTGTATCAATCAAATTGCAATGATTTCTTCGAGGAGGAGAATGAGAAGGAATAAAGATATCCAAATGTCAAACTACCCGGGTCTGTGTCGGAGTCTAAGCCATGGAGTCTAACCATATAATGTAGCTTACCCATAAGGTGAACAAATAATCCTCAATGAAATTCCTTGATTCTGTATTTAACAAAGGAGAGCTTATAAAACGCAAAAGTGGCTGAAAAATAGGCGTGGCCGAAGAATACCGTAGGCATATTTGTCCTAGTTTAAAATGCATAAAAGATACTTTTTAACTGTAAGTCCAGTTGATACATACATACATACATAGCAATGTACCTGTGTAAATGATATACTTTTTAATATCATCTTATACATAATTCAATCTAACACATGTCTATAATTTATCTAGAACATCCAGATCTATTGCAATGAACGTAAGCGATGCATCATCTGGAAAGGTACTTTGAGGAAATTCAATTATTCATTACCTATGTGAGTGAGACACTTTGTGAACAAATTTTGACCTCGTTTGCAAAAACTTTATTGCTGATACGGTTATTCCGTTACCAATGGTTACCATATTCGGTTCTGTCCGATGATCGTTATAAAACATGGATTATCGGCACAAAAATCTAGTTTAGATTATCTTTTATGTTTGTTCTCCATTACAAACACGGATAATACTTGTCGTTTGCAATATATGTCGGGATATTTTGACACTTCAGCATGATTTTGACATGTTTCGAAATGAATGTAATGTGATGGGTAACAAATACTCATTTTTATTGAACCTGCCTAAACGGGGAAAGGTAAAACATAGGATATGATAGAATGATAGAATCCATTATTCAAAGAGACCAAAGGACCAAATTAATTAAAGTTTATTTAAATGAATTAAGCAAATGAAAGAGTAGACTAAAACTTGCACTGGGTTTAGTAATCACGGGGTCTTACGTTTTGGGTACCCACTTCACTTCTGATAAATTTGGTTGAAATCTGGCATCAGCTACGGTCTTTCGGAGTGGTGCTTGTAAATTCAATTATTCAACAACATTGTTTAGGCTTCATTAAACACTTTGAAATCGCGTTTTGTGGTATAGTCTGATCTTGGTTGTTATGTTATTAGCTCTAACTTTTGAACCGAAACTCAGATTGATCAAGCTACCACGAAATACGTCTTAAACGCGTTGGAGATATGTACGTTAGACATAAAATACACATAAAAACTATAGCCAAACATATGCTAGCATTCAGCTGCGAAATTGACAACACAAAGAGGTCTAATGAAATCATAACCTTTGATAAAAGTCTGATTCAATATAGTATAACTAATAATGTTTAATTGACTCTATGGTTCAAACAAAGGTCATTTTAATCTTTCCTTTTTTTGTTATATACAATAAGTAAAAAATAAGTAAAACGACAAGGGTTTAAGCAATTAAACCATTCAATTTCCTTTTGACTTATATTACGTGCTCCTTTAAGATCACTTGACCACTGAGGAAGAAATTTCCATGCGTGTGATTCGAAATCTGACGTAGTTAAAGAATTTGATACCATAACCATGAGATGCAATGCAATTTGATATTTCAAGAGCAGCTGATCTTTGTTCTTCGTTCAGCTCTTAATTCTTTACATTTTCGTCTCTTTCTTAATTTTTTATAATGTTTTTGTCTTCACCATAACCTTTGCTAATTTTCCCAAGTTGATATAATTCTAATAACTGGAACACAATTGATGTTTTTATATGATCTATTCAAACGTGCTAATGTTTTTAATTACACTTTTAGAATAATACTTTCCCAAAATTCCTACACTGATGTCAACCACATATGGGGATATCCATAAATTCTATGGACAGGGAAAAATTTAAATACAAAATAATATTCGAATACAGTTTGGTACATGATACGATGCATATCTATCCCATACATATAAGCATTTGATTTGAAATTTGCGCAAATTTTTGAGTTGCATCAAGTACATGATCCGTAGAAATGGCGGACATTAAGATAATGGGATTTGTGACAATCGATCACTCTTTAGCATTCTATGCATTTTATTTTTCCATTTTTTAGTTGCGTAAAGTTGTTTTCAAAACAAACAGAGTTGTAGACAAATTTCTGGGTGTTACAAATTATTATTCTACCTTGTATTTTCCTTGTTTAAAAAGTATGAAAAAATGATACTGTAGAGGTTTGTATCTACATTTAAAATTCCCACTGATTATCTTCTCTACAAACGATCGTATGTTAACCCAATTGATATAACAAAGATTCATATCTCTCATTACTTACATTATACGAAAAAGTAGAACATATTTCAGTGCATAGACAAGACTTGATAAAAATTGATGAATCTATGCCATTCCTTATCTAACCTTAGGTTGTAGTTTTTGCATCTTAATATATTCTCTTATCACACATATCAAAATAGACACAGATCCTTTGGTGAAATCAAATAGAACAGCTAATGTAATAAACTAACAGAACTGGGTTATTAGGTAAGATGTACCCAAGCAAAGAACGTCACGAAAAACTAAATTTTAGGGGTGAAGAAGATTTGCTAAGACAAGGTTTCCAATATATTAGCTGTGTCTAATGTCGTATTTGTATATTAGGTGATCATATGAATTTTGCAACATTATTTAACGAAAATAAAAATACTTTGTTTTCAGAGTTAATATTATCTTAAGCTTAATACCTTGTAATAACTGATTCAGCATTTTCTTTTTCATATCTGTATTAGAAGCAAATTCAAATTGATCTATACAAAACTTGGTTACTTTGAGGGTTACATATTACTTGGTAAGTATCCTATTTTATCCGGTTTTAAGAGTATTTTTTAATGAAATACATGTACTTAAACATACATATGTGTCTTTCAAGTATTGGATGAAGACGAGCTTTGCAGGAGTTATATTATTTTTTCTTTTATTTTCTTTTACATCAAAGCTATAGCTGTATTCTAATTTTAAAAAAATGATTATCTACATATCAATACATGTAGTTAAAAATATATGTTTGCTTTCTTTACTCCATTTTAGCTCATCTTATATGAAAAGGATCTGCAAAACACACATTACTAGTCCTTTGTTCCAAAAAAAGAACATGGCGTAAACATAAACACACTCTCTCGAGTGTCTGAAGTCACTATGATTGCAAAATTTACTTAAAAGGAGATAATCCATACTGTTCTTTGCGTTTATCTGTACATGTACCTTGAAACTTCATCTGGTAAAGACTATCATAAAAGACACATATTCTATCTCAGAATACAATGTCTTCTTTAATAATACTTAAAAACGTGGTCATCGGACCAAAATGTTCTCAGACAGCAAACGCGAATACAAACTAAATTGAAGACAAATGATAACGATTTATTCAGATAGAATTTCCGATATCAACCTCATCAGCTGTGCTTCACCTCGGTGGTGTATAGTATGTTATTATTGATTTGAGAATCAAGCATGGGTTTAGTATGACTTTATGAAGCAAAAAGAAGAGGAAAAGATCTTTATGTTTTCATTATTAATCTATCCTACATTTTGCGACTATTTTTGCAAACTGAAAGAGCCGTAGGCAACCAGCAGATTAAAAATGCTTCCGTATAAATCAAACACTACGTTACGTAAATGTGTTCTTATCAAGTCCGACCGACGTCATTTAGGCTTCTGTAGCCAAAAAAGAGATATAGATTTAGATTTAAAATTTCGAATTTAAGTTCTAAATATCGGATATTTCCGCCTATTAAGTAGAAAAAGTGATTTAGAATTCCCTGTGAGTTTCAGATCTAAAAATGTGTATGTGTGACATTCACTGATAATATTTTGACTTGAAAGGTTTTTCAACTGCAATGACAATCCAACAATTAACTGAATATGGTCTAGTGATTAGTCAAGCGACGCCAGAGTTGGGCACTGGGCCTGGCGTCATTGGTTGGTCAGGGTTGGTCACTTTAAGTATTTTAATTAATATAACCAGACAACAGCTTGTTGTCTGCATAAAGCTGTTGTCTGCATATGTAAATGAACAATATTTTAAATCAGATGTAAGAAAAATTATTAGTTCATATTTTGATGGCCATTATGAATCATTAAACCAAAAAGACATCCTTTGTATGATCAAATATGACGCGCGTCAGGGAACGTATGAATGCATTTAGAACATCTGGGATTCGCTCTTTAATTCAGTGTCAAAGAAAGTATAAATGCATTTACAACATTGTAAATGACAAGAGAGGAGA
>JXSR01S073270.1:67815-78058 GCA_000969725.1 Ophiothrix spiculata
CCCGTGGAGAGGGTTACCCAAATTATGAATTGACCGGGATGTGCAGCTCAAGGTCTGAAACCCATTCAAATATCTAAAGGTATACTGTAGGCCAAGAACACCCAAATATGACAATTTGTTCATTTCTAACTAATTAGAGCAGCACGTCCTTGTACATCTCAATATGTGAGAACCCCCTCCCCCTGGTCCACATGATATTGGCCTATTCAGGCTATGGTTGCAATTACTCATAATCATTAATACTTTGTACGAACAGTGTTTAGTCCATCTAGAAGGACCACGGGCAGCGAGCAAAGTGAGCAACAAAGGTGTCTCTCACTGCCAGTGGTCCTTCTAGACGGACTAAACACTGTACGTTACTGTTCGTACAAAGTATTGTGAACATAGTCTAAATTAGCTGTGAAAAACTTTTTTATTTTGCAGAAAACAATACGAGCATCTTTATGAAGTAGTAACTTGAACTCATGATAAGCCTCCTCTTTTTCTCACCAAGATGCCCATATTTTCAAGATTTTAAAAATCAGTTCCCCAAGACCTTTTTTCACTTCCGTGTAAGATCAGACCCTATAAAACTACCAAAATCTTTTAGTACCCTCCCCCACCAATACATAAATCTGGCAAATACTACATCTGTTGATTTTTACCGACAGCATATTTGGTTTCAAAAAGCCATTTGTGTGTACAATATTTGTGTTTATTCACAATATTTTTGAGTGATGGATAGACATTTGTCTTATGATCTTATATGGGTTAATCTTAAAGGAGCATGGTCCGATTGGTTCAACTTTATTCCAATTTTATGAGATTTTGGTACCAAAATATTGCTCATATTTTTCTCATAACCCCTGTGAAATTTCTCAGCTTATTTATGTTCCGTTTGGGAGATATATGTGAAAATGTGTCTAATTATGGTAACCATAATTAATTTTACACAGTAGCGAATAGGCAACTACAAAACACAAAATTGGCCATAAAATGAAAACGGTTTGACCGATTCAGCTGAAATTTGAAACTTTAACCTCTTTTGTGGTCATCTTTCGCATGACACCGAAAACAAAATTTTGAAAAATCGGACCAAGCTCCTTTAATGCTAACAAAGAAAAAAATGAGTCATTTGACTCATTTGAGGCATAGTGTGTCATTACACAGACAAAATGACTCAAAACCGTGAGAAAGTGAATCTTTTTCTGTTTAGGGCCTACTGGCACACACTATGGCTCAAGTGAGTAAATGACTCACTGTGTTTTTTTCTGTAAATGTGAAATGTTTTAATAAAATGGAAAAATGTAGAAATATGTGTGCTTTTTTGCCTCCCCCCCCCTTTAAAAAGAATAGAAACATAAGAACTTGAACAACACAATTGTGACACATTCAAGGGAAATGAGTGACATTTTGATTTATTTTCAATTTTTGTTTTACATTTACTACATTACCTTATTGTGCAATATAAACACTACATTTTGATCTAAACCCCATTAGAACTGGTTATCCGGTTCCAGAGATATGACAATTCTCTTAACTTAAAAAAACATGAAAAACAACAAGAATTTTCTACCTGTATTGCTCTGTATCTCAAAATCAATATGTCCGACATCTATATAACTCGGTCCCTTGATCTTGTCACAATTATGCATTTTCCTTTAAAGCTGGTCACTTTTGTGGATTTATGGCCAAGAGCTATATGGTCAACTAGCAGTGGACAAGCCAAATTTGGTGCTTTGACAATTGGCACTTTGACACTCTTTGAAAAAAAGCAAACAAATTCATCAGAAATATACTGGAAAAGGGTGGTTAATCCTACAATTTGTTCGATAAAAATGGGACCCAAGTGAGAATTTTTTGTAAAAAATGACACATTAGAGCGGAACATCCCCATTCCAACAAATATGCGAGTACCCCTGTGGTATGTTAGGCGCACGTTGGGCTCTATACTATACTGTAAAGAGACTAATTTTTGCTAGGGATTTAATTTCGCTAATTTCACTAGACTGCAAATTCGCTAAATTAAATCCCTCGCTTAAAATTTTATTTACCATTGAAACTAATGTAAAATATTCTAAATTAGTGAAATTAAATCCAAGCCAAATTGCTGATAAATTAAATTCGCTAAAATGTGTCCTCGACAAATTAAATCCCTTTACAGTAATGTGTGACTGAGCCTTAGGTAAAGGTTGAGTCAAAGTTACAGGTGCCAGAAATGACAGAGATAATTCATTACATTGATGATCTTAACCATTATCAATGTCAATTATCAACTTATTAATGTCAGGGAAAATAATTTATTAAATACTTCCACCACTTCCATGTTATGCCATTTCAAACAGACCAAGACGTTACCGGTACCACTGTGCATTTTTAGCCTATTTTAAAACACGGAATGGGGATGTACCACTCTAATGTATCCATTTGAACATTATTTTAAAACAATTTTCATGCTCTATATAATTATTTTGATTTGAATCAATCTAACCGGGCTATAAGTCATGAGCAGTGTTCCATCTAAGGTTTTTGAGCTTGAGACAGTATGACCAATTTTGATGTGGTCCTTGCTCCAAACTCATCAGCGAAGGCTCCAAATTGTCTTCAACAACTTTGCCCTAATTTTCTAAACTTCTGTGCTAACGGCATGCCATACCCGGGGGGGGGGTACTCAAATTTGGTTTTGGTAGGGGTGTGCCGCTGGGAAATTTGAAGTACCACCCATGCATATACCAATTTTCAAGAAAAAGGGACCCATCCATATACCAAATTCCCCAAATTTAGAGTCTTAAGTTATGCAAAAATTGAAATTTTCTCAGAAAATTTACTCTAATATGGCACAAATTTCTTGATTTTTGTTTGAAATTTCCAAAATTTGCGCCATTTTGGCGCAAATTTTAGACAATTTTGGAAAAAAGACCCATCAAAATACCCATTTTGCAGAGAAAAAGGACCCATTGGAATACCAGAGAGCCTGATTTTGCTACCCAAGTTTGCGGCACATCCCCGTGATCACTTTTGTACTAAGTACCCCCTCCCCCCCCCGGGATGCCATACAGCCTTAGCAGGAACACTGCTCAATAGTAATATTCCTGCATTTGGATTTATTAAAATGTAAATAAAATAATATACTTTAATTATCAAAAAATACCCCTGAGAAATTACCCACATCTTCAATAATTATTTCAGATTTACAAAAACAGAAGAGGAAAAAATTAACTTGTATGCAAATGAAAAAAATAAAGAACTTGGCAAAAGAACATTAAAGTACATGGAGAGTTGGACAGGACTAATTAAGACATGAAGGGTCATTGTATATTTTGGCAAATCAATTGAGAATTTGAACTTCTCACTGCCACTTTTTGAAAATTCTATAACTTGAATTATTTAATTAATACCATATCTTTAAACAAACAGTTTTAATGTTGTAAAAGTCAAACTGATTATATTCAACTTTACAACTGTTTTCTCAGTAAATGACTCAAAGTTCAGGTTTTACAAATTCAAGCACATTTTTACCCTTGATACCCACTGTTAAATTTAAAATAAAAAGCCTTATAAAAATATGCTGTGCTTCCTAAGAATAACAACCAACAATTAATAAATAAGAACTTAATTTCTATCAATTTAATTTGTTATTAATAGGTTGACAAGTTAAAACAATAGCCATAGGTGTCAAATTACTGGAGTCAGTGGGTGTTAAATTACACATTTTCTCAAGGTCCAAAACACAGAATTTCACAGGTCATATCCAGAGTTTCTTCCAAGAGGTAGTCCATGAAAATTTAGAATAACTCCAGATGGAATACTGTAAATTGGAATATTTTTGCGAGCAGAATTTTCCGCGAAACCAGACAATTACAACCTTTTAGCGTGTGTTAAATTGCATTTTAAAGCTTTATTACATAGACTCCGGGCATAGACCTGCACATAAAATGAATGGGGTGTTATATTTGCGGTTAGATGTTGATTCGCGAAATTCGCGAAAATTTAACCCTTGTGAAAATAACCACGTTTCCAGTACCGCTATCAAAATTCATTAGCTAATACTGTAGACCGGAACCTCTTTATAAATACAAAATCTGTTAACACAAAATTGATTTTCAATTTGAGAAATGCATTCCTAGACACATGTTTGAAGATGCTATAAAGTATAGTTCAAATGTTTAAAGGAGCATGCTCCGATTGCCTCAATTTTTTTTCAAACTTTTTGAGATTTGGGTACCAAAATATTGCTAATATTTTTCTTATAACCCATGTGAAATTTCATGGCTGAATTATGTTCCGTTTTGGCGACATATATGAAAATGTCAGGTCCTATCGTTTTTTCAGGCTGTCACTAATTTTGGAATTAAGTGAAGGACCTGTGGATTTTGAGACTTTACATAGAAATGCATACTTTTATATTCATGACAAAAATTACAGCGCAGCACAGCAAGCCCATCTATTTTAAATATAATGCTGCTGGTTGCAAATTAGTTTATATTTGACTCCACAATTGAATGGAGCACTCTTTACCGAGACTGTTAAACATCTTGATTCAAACTGCTCAACACAAATTACATCACTCCCACCAGAAAGAGTCTCTTCAAGATAGGAATATATAAATATAACATGGTTTGAGAGGAGGTAACGTAAAATACTGTCCCCGAGGTGTTGGATAATCGAGTTTACCTCCGAAAGAAGTCTTGGTCATCCAACACAGACGGACAGTATTTTGCATTAATTCTCTGAAATAATCCATGTTGTATTTGCTTTACTACACCTCAAAAAGTCAACAAATTCAGTACTTTGCACCCACATCCCCCGAGAGGGTGTTACTTAGTTTCTAATTGAATTTAGGGACATCTAACAGATTCAGGAAGCAAAACAGGTTAGTTGTTATGTAAATCAGCCCTTTTTCTTTGCACATTTTTGGTATTTTAATGGGTTTTCTTTAAAAACATGTCCAAATGATGCAAATTTTCAAGAAACATTCTAAAATTTGTGGCAAAATAGTAAAAAATTTAGTAAAAATGTGATTTTGGGATATTTGACTCAATCTGATATATGGATGGGTTCCCTTTTCTTGACCATTTGCCAAACCTCACTGCTTGTCACTAAATTTATTTGGTCACTGGATTTATATTAGTCAGAGGATTTACTAGACAGAGGGGATATTGATCAATGGAGAAAGGTTGGACCGTAGTAAGGGTTGAGGGATCTGGGAAAGATCTAATTTTCACCAGGTTCTTGAAAAGTGTTCTGTCACAAAGTCCCCCTATTCGTGTTGAGCCATCACAAATATATATGTTGTGCATTCAGTGTAAAAATGAAATTTATATGGTAAAGGTCTGTACCTATTTTGTTTGTTTTTGTAACACAATATTTCAGCAGGCATTTTGAATTTAAAATCAACACATCATGCATGAAAATACTTTGACCTGCGTTTAAGATATTACCACATCAATTATATTAAGTTCATAAAATTTGGATTTTCATAGCTATCAAAAACAAGATCGGTAGATTGTAAACACTGATATACCACGAAAGTACCTTAAAATTACACAAACCTGGGTCTTATTTCAATTTGATAAGGTAATCAGAAAGCAGGTGTCAAACCAAATCTTAATCTCAGAAACCAAAGTTAATCCAATGTGTAATTGGATTAAGAGCCAATGGATCAAGACTTAATCCTGATTACTTTACACTTTGGACTTGATTAGGCTATTCAGTAATTTAATCATTTTCCTTTCATGACTTGCGGTAGGTAGATGGTTTTGAACGAAGATTGCCTTTCATAAGGTTTGGTTAGCCTGGGTATTTAACGAAGCATAATCACGGCTATGATTAGAATTTGGATTGGCCGTAAAGGTAAAGAACCAATCATGTGACTTCTTAGATGGGTATTTTATAGGTATTTAAAAAAAAAGACATATTATAATAATTGAAACTTGAAATTTCTTATGTCAAAGTATTTCAAAAATGGACCTTTGATTTTTATGCTACTCCTTCCTATCTTTTGTTTATTATCAAGTTCCTGTGGCTCCTAAGGCAAGTTTTTGAAAATAAGAGGAAATTGAACAATTTGGTGTGGTAATCTAAATAAAACAAATGCTTTTTAAAAGGTAAAAAAGAAGAAAAAGAGATGAAACTTTAAATAAAATGAATTGGTTGAGGGCAAACATATATTTGTTTTTGCAAGATGATCAAAGAACAATAGGTCATCAAAAATTAAATATGGCTCAGAAATGATGCATTTTATTTTATCTGATGAAAAAATAACAAAACTTACCAAAATTATTTTCAAATGCAACATATTGATTGGTACACAATATACAGGTTTTTTAATGAAATGAAATGAAATAAATTGAATCAATTGAGGTTATATAATTTGAACAATAAAGATAAACTTTAAAAAAGTCTTAGAAACATGACCTATGTGTTTAAAAATAAACTAAACCATATTTTTGATGATTATTTTAGAATAAAATATTTAAAAAAAATGAATTAAAAGCTGATTTTTTCGACAATATTTTCAAATAAACATATTTCATTTTTTTAATGATGTTTACATATTCAATTACAAATATTCAGTTTTTTAATGATGAATGAATACTGGAAAAATTTAAAATCAAATATTGAGATTAACATGAATTCAAATGACAAAGATGAACAAAAGTCTCAGAGAACCAACCTGAGTGTTACACAAACACACCGAAAGGATGATAAGGATATATGGCAGAAATATATCTGGGTTCAAGTTCCTTTGCGGCTTGTTCCCTACTCCTGCAGCAAGCACTGCTCTCAGCCCTGCGGCCATTCTGGGCAGGTCGTTCTCACATCTGCTGTTTGGGTAACCTCCCCATTACCCTGTACCCACATTTGGTTTGAATTCATAACATTGTCCTGGATCACTCAACAAGAAACACCTTGGAATTTGGATAAATCCGACTTCATATGTGTCAATGCTCCCATTTTTTCCTTAAATTTTCTTTTTTGTTCATTTTTTATTATTATGATTGAAATGAATCAGACATAAATAGATCAATATGGCTCTCGAAGGAGAGGACCACTGTGATGTATATCATGCAAGTCCACAAAAACATGTTTACCATTAGGATCTTTTTTCATGGTAAGGTTTAAGATCTTAGAATAAAACAAATATTTAAACACATGTCTCTGTCCAATAAGCTTTAACTCTTTCACTCCGGTAAGCCGCTCTCAAATGCGTGCAAGATTGGCCGGAATTCCTTATTCGACACATTTATCCAAATTGCTCTAAAAATTAAACTACATGCCCAAATTGGTTGAAAATTCACCAGCAAGCAGTTTAAACAAAGGGCTATCTAACACGATCATATTTATTAGCAAAGAGGGTAACCCTGGTGCACTACAATTATCATAAGCTATCATAAAGTGAGGTGTCTGTGAGCCGTTCTGAGCGGCTTGCTGTCCAAATTGTGCAGATTGTTAAAATTTTATTCAGGAGTGAAAGAGTTAAGTAGAGTTTTCACTTGCTCATACGTGGCTCCTGGTTCTAAAAAATGGCTCCTGGTTGTCTGAAAATTTTAAGGATTAGGAGCCGCTTTTTCAGAATTCTGGCTCATTGTCCTTGCCCGCTTAAGAAAAAGCTTGGTAATCACAAAAATAAAATCTTGCAAAATATCTGTTAGAGCCATGTTAGAGCCAATATTGCAAAAATACAGTTAACATTTTATGCGGCTATCAAATGCATCCCCTGCCCCCCACTACCCGGGCATAGCGGGGACTTGACCGGGGCCGTAATATTGAAATTTGTAACGGCCCCATTACAGCCCCGGGTACAGCCCAGCAAGGCGGGGGACATTTTTCTGTTACGGCCCCGGTCAGGCCCCGCTCCTTGACCCCGGGTATGCCCAGCCAAACTGTTGTGATTATGGATTTTACTTTGCTCTGACAAAATATTTGTGTTTGTATGACTTGCATTTTGCTAAATTTGTATCAGTATGATGTTGATTCCCAGCCATATTCAGTTCCTGTCCTTAAAAACAACATAATTACACACATAGTCCCGGGGTAGTTTTCCTGGCCCATTTTAGTAGCAAAACGCCCCGCATACGCCCTGGGTATGCCCCGGGTATGCGGGGACGTAGTTTTCTATCAATCCCCGGTCAGATCCCTGCCTACTTCCCCGCTATGCCTGGGTACCGGGGGGCCGCAAAATATAGTTTCACAGTATAAATGAACTTACAAATAAAATAGAAAAGTTAAGATTCTGGCAAAGGTCGGAAGGAAATTTAGGTTTTTCTCTCATAAACTTGGTCCGGACCATTTTTGCTTACATATTGTAAAGTCAGTCAAACAAGTATTTATGATTTCATATCTCTTTAACCAAGGAAGTGCCGGCCATAACTTCCTTGGTGTAGGGACCCCAAATTATCACAATTAACTCAATGCCATAGTGCTGAATCTTAACTTGCCATACTTGAGCATTGCATTTGATATATATACCGTTACACCGCTTAGAATTTACATTCTGTGGTGTCAATTATTACATGAAATCATTCTAATTTTTCAAAAAAAGTTGAATTAAAGTAATATAAACACAAATATCAGCATATGTATCATTCAAATATAAAAGATTTTGTATATAATTTACAATGTTTCTACATTTCCAAATGTTTTTATGATAAAAAAACCGTTACATGCTTAGAATTTACATTCTGTGGTGTCAATTATTACATGAAATCATTCTAATTTTTCAAAAAAAGTTGAATTAAAGTAATATAAACACAAATATCAGCATATGTATCATTCAAATATAAAAGATTTTGTATATAATTTACAATGTTTCTACATTTCCAAATGTTTTTATGATAAAAAAAAAATGAAAATGTTTGGTAAATCTTGCATTAATACTACAGTACCCTCCATTCCTATTACCATATTTACTTGTGTTTGTATGATCAGTGTTGACATTAATTTAGACTTTGTACATTGGATGCATTAACAAAATCATAATACGATAGGTTTATTTGGTATGTTGAAATGTTACTTGTGCTAAAAAACTGATCCCATGGCAACTATGTAACCTAGGAAATGAGAAACGTCAAAGCCGACATCACAGTCATAGGTCACAAAATCAAAGTTCAATTCCGACTTTTTCATTTTATTGTATAATTGATACATGAGGGCAGCATGTGTCAAAAATATTGCAGTTCGTTACTGATACATGCCATTATGACTCAACAGAGTTAACACATTATGGTCAAAATGTATCATAACATAAAAAATAAAAAAAATACAACTTTCATGTGTATTTTTACTGTTGCTTAAAGTGATAGATGTCATGTTTGTTTTAACAGATTTTGTTTTAAATACCAAGACCACAAAATATCTAATGATTAATAAACTTAAGTGCAACCACTGCCAGTATTACAATTCCAGAGCAGATAAGAACATAACTACAGAAACCAAATGTGACAACCTGTTTCAGTATACCTAACATTCAATCCATAAACCTACTATTTAAGGCCAAGTAAAATAATACTATCTGTTCATGTTCTGAATATTGGATGTACTTTCCTATTCTACTAAAATTCATATGAAATTTATATTTGACACATAGGCAGATCTTTGCTCAATATATATAATTTTAAGTTCAAACTCTGAACGCTCTACAACTATGACAACCATACAAAAGTCTTAAAAATGGAAAAGGTTTTAATTTTTGAAACATATTTATAATAGCTTCTAATTTTTTGAACATGTCCTTAAAAGAGCTGAACTTTGTGACCTAATAAATAATACAGAAATTCTTAAAAAAAAATAAAGAGATAAAAAAGGAGGAATGTTTACATATTCAATTACAAATATTCAGTTTTTTAATGATGAATGAATACTGGAAAAATTTAAAATCAAATATTGAGATTAACATGAATTCAAATGACAAAGATGAACAAAAGTCTCAGAGAACCAACCTGAGTGTTACACAAACACACCGAAAGGATGATAAGGATATATGGCAGAAATATATCTGGGTTCAAGGTTCCCTTTTCTTGACCATTTGCCAAACCTCACTGCTTGTCACTAAATTTATTTGGTCACTGGATTTATATTAGGTTTGAAGATGCTATAAAGTATAGTTCAAATGTTTAAAGGAGCATGCTCCGATTGCCTCAATTTTTTTTCAAACTTTTTGAGATTTTGGTACCAAAATATTGCTAATATTTTTCTTATAACCCATGTGAAATTTCATGGCTGAATTATGTTCCGTTTTGGCGACATATATGAAAATGTCAGG
>JXSR01S073271.1:75198-90477 GCA_000969725.1 Ophiothrix spiculata
GGAATTGAAGAACATGCATGCACATGCACAAAATATGCATGCACATGCATGAAACATGCATGCGCATGCATGTTTTAATGCGTGCATTTTCGTAAGGGGTGTGACTGTTTAAAAGGTAAAGGGGATGACCTTGGTCGGAGTGCCCATCTCTCATTCTCGCGATTGGGCCAGACTCAAATTTTGCGGAGAGGGGATCGCCACACCTCCTGCACCGCGAGCCTGTTACCTTCCCAACATTGAAGAATGCCAGTACCCATTTGACACCTGGGTGGAGAGGAGCACATAGGCGTGAGTTTCTTGCTCAAGGAAATTACACACGCCGCTGAGCGGCTTCCAAACCACACTGTCAATGCCCAATGATTAACAGTCTGAGACTAATACCGCTCGGCCACGCGTGTCTCCCTAACTGTTACAACATGTGACTGTTACAACATACATATATAATATGAACTGTTTTGACTACAGACAAAGGATCTTCTGTCCAGGGTGTCTACTCCAAGCAACTAGATAGTGGGTAGGAAACTCAATTCAGAGGGAGGTATTACCATTGGTTTAACTGTATGCCATATACCGTATCCGCTCGTCCAATTCAACTACTCATTTTCTGAATTTAGATCACGTTACAGTTGAGCGCTTTCATACTAATGTGCCAAATTTTTTTTAGATAGTTTCAAATGAAGTGTCGGTCATAGAATATGACTGTTTTTAATCTTTTGGAAATCAGGATTTTGTTAATTTAAGGAGATTTTCAGATGAAAAATAGTTGAATTAGACGAGTGAATAGGGTACATTGGGAAGTGAAAATAACTAAAGAAATGGGAAGTAGGCCTTGCATGTATTGGATATTGGAATTATAGGGGATACAACCTCACGCCTTTGAGCAAGGCTAATGTAAAACTTAAGCTGACATAAGTTTAATGAATATGTATTTTCAAGTAGTTTATGAAACCCAATGGATATTTTACTAATGTTTAGATGTACATAATGTAGGAAAAGGTAGAAATGCTTAGCAGAAGAAATTTCTCAATTCTAATTAATTTACAGTGAGTCCCTAATTAATGTGAAAATGAATTTTTGTTTCAGTTCACATAGTCATCATCATCACTTTCAGCTATGATCTGAAATCAAATTTGTTTCAACCTGACTTGTAGGCCTACTTTGAATTTTCAGCCCCATGACTACCTTAATTAATTTGGGTAAATTTGATGAATGCAAGCTTCTTTAAGGAACTTTATTTTTCCACTTTTGATATAAGCCTTAGCTTCACTTTTTTTAGAAAACATAATGAAAATTTGGATCAATAAAATAAAAATGTAAATTACAATATTTGACTTCGTGCCATGAAACCCAGATAAAGTCTGAACAAGTATTTTTGTGATTTGCCCATATTAAAAATGCCAAAATTACCAGCTTTAAGGGTACGAGGAATCCACATGCTCAGGAAAATGTGAATCCAAACTATTTTTTAATCATGAAAAGATAAATAGTTTCCACTGCCTTTTATGGGGACTCGAACCATGGATTATGGCTGGGGTTAAACATGTATTACGAAGCGAGCGCTCTACCGCTGAGCTTTCAAGGCAGCGTTGAGATGGTGAACTAAAATCTAAAACATAAACATTAGAATGCAATTTTTGCCTCATTGGAATGCTCAATTTGTAAGTAAATTATGCAAATGCATATATCAGACAAAATGTAGATAATGTATATATACTAAAATCAGGCTATTCACAGCTCGAACAGGGCGAACTCAGAGTCATAATTCACGCCCATTTTTTTCGAGCAAAACAACGCGGGGTTGTTACATTATCATTTAAAATCAACACAACAAATTTATAAAATATTATTTGTAATTCAATAAAAAGTATCAAGCCTACAATCTGTCAAAATTTGAAAACAGGCGAATCGTTCGAACATCATAAAATTTTAAGGTTTCAGCGAAAAAGGTGTTAATTTTTCGAAGTAGTGAAATCACTACTGAAGTCTCATGTATAAACTAGAGACTCTACATATGTACGCCAAAAATTGTATTATTCTGATATGTGTAAGTAGGTAAAAAGTTGCAGAAAAATGGCACCCATTTAGGGACTGTAGCCTTAAAGGGGCAATTCATGATCCAATTTTCACCCTCAAGGTCACCACTATCAAACTTGAGTTTTTAGCTTATAAGAATCCTCAACTGGTATATGTTACGATCCCCAAACCATCCTTTCATATGTGCTTGCATTTTTGAGAAAAGTGAGAAAATGTGTCATTTTCTAATTATTGTCGGGGCCCTGACAGTAATTACAACACAGTAGCCTATGGGGATTTCCAAAATGTTGAAAAGCTTGTAACTTGAAAACTAACGGTCGTAATTAAATGAAATTTTCAGTATTTATTTATGTTGTGCTCTTCTTTTTATTTAGCTAGAAAAGAGACTACATCAAAATCATGAATTGCACCTTTAAAATAATATGATATATCACTTGTCAACATTGCTCTACATCTTGCCGATGGAAAAACAATATTTCCCTTGAAAATACCCTTTGTTTTCCATTGATTTCTAACATGGTATTTGGGCTCTAACTTCATAATTGCTCTGGCAACATTGTCTGGGTTTTGTTGGAGCAGGTCACAATTATAGTTTTTTCCATGGAATGGATTGCGTGTTCAGTATTGGGTTTTAATAACACTGCGCGGGTTTCTGGCCAGTGACTCGCTCCAGTGTTAACAATAATAATCTGTGCATTTCTGCAGCACAAATAATTGATTTTTACAACCTGGCATGTTGTCACTGACCAGACGAATGATTCACAATTCCATCTCCTCTTTGAAGTACATGTGTATATCTTTCACAAATGTGTAGTTATGATTATTAGAAGAGAGTTTTATTAGTCATATTATCTTATATTAGTACTGAATCACCTTCATCATTCTGTAATCGTGTGCATGTTTGCGCACATGCATTACAGAGAGCAAGATCACAAAGTTGTTTCTCATAGAGGTTTCTCAAAATGTGAGTAGGGAGGGAGGGAGGGTGGTAGGCATGATTTTTTTGTATTGTGATGGAGAGTGAACCAAATGGGTGGCAACCTTGCCCTCTTGTAACCAAGTCATGTCTGCGATCATCAGTTGTTGTTTCACTTATGTGATCTTTCACAGCTTGTAGGAAAATACCCCGCTGGTTGCTCATTATTGTTGCAATGCTGAGCTGCCATCATGGCCAGCTCCGGATCTTCCATTTCAGTGCACCCTTTCATCGGTCTGTGCCTGTGACTGAGATTCTGGTGCTGATTGGTCATCAGTAACTTGCTGCAACATTACCCTTGGAAATAAGCAGGCTTGCAGCCTTTTCTTTTCCCCATGTATGTACTTTAGGTACTTTTGCCATTGCTTTATCTCATACTTCAACATTTATGGTCATTTTTTGTCAGGGATATGGGATTCATCTTCACCCAAATTTCTAATAGTTTCAGAAGGTTTGATATTTACATTTCCAATAGTTGGCAGTCATCCAGCTTTTTATATCAGTTATACAATTTTGAAGATGCGATATTGCACTGTTGAGGTCGCCAGATATTCTTGGATTAAATGATACATAAAGTTGGGTATCATCAGCATATACATGATGAGAAACATTGTGAAAACCAACGTATAAGAATAAAAAAAATATACTTAAATCAGCATCATTTTGCTTTTGATTGTTTACGATCAAGTTTTTCAGTTCTTTTTTGTTTGCCTCACACTGACGGTGTCTTGCAGATGTTAGTTGTTCAATATCAGAACTTGGCTTGTGGATGTCTTTCTAACATGTCTGCTGTTTCTTTTTCATCAGGTTTCTTGAATTTGGATAATTTGGAAAGTTGGTATGGGGGTAGGCCTGTACACTCGTAGTGGGCCCACAGTTTACAGTCTGAGCACATGATCATATGTTTATGATCAAAATCGTCACAGAATGAATATAATGTTTCTGTATCATCTGCAGTACAGGGAGAGTCTGATCCCTGAAAGTAGCCATTAACTGAGCAATCTCCCCTATCTTGCCAAATCGTCCGCCCCTCCTGCCGATTTTGATGTTTTATTCAAGATTTTTAGTTTGGATTCAAGAAATTATACTCTCCATGTCAGCTTTAACTCTCCATGTCAGCTTTAACTGAAGAGACCCTAGTAGTTAATTTTTGAATAATGTATACCAGGGGCCGATTTCACTAACATTTAGCGATGGTCGCTAACTCCGTTTTGATCGCTAACTCCAAAAATGATCGCTAAATAGCGGGTATTAGCGATCATTTTTGGAGTTTGCGATCAAAACAGGGTTAGCGACCATCGCTAAATGTTAGTGAAATCGGCCCCAGGGCTTGATAACTCTGAGGGGGTCAAAGACACATGAGATTCAACAGGGTATTGTGAGACAGATGATATTGCAGCTGGAAGTATGTCGGCAATATTGATTGGTGGCTTTACCGAAAGTTGAGGATGATGCAACTGTTTCGGCTCTTCAGCCCCAAAGCCACACCCCCTGGGCACGCCAATAATTATAGTAGTAAAATTAAAGCGTCTATAATAGATAGGTCTTCCCCTATCAAACGCTACCAAGATCTCAAAAATCGGCCAAGGCGTTACGTAATGACGTCATAAATGTATTTCAGGTCGAAACATAATTTTTCCCGAAATGCCCACGAAAATCTTCTTTTTTTTTTCTTTAACGGAATTCCTTCAGGTTTTTTGCAAATAAACAAGGGACGTGATAATTCTAACATGCCCTGCAACTTCTAGACTCATAGAATGCATATTATATTTTAAAATGGCGATTTATAATTGTCAAAAATGTCACTTGGATGCAACCAGTACTGGATGCAACAACCCCTCTACACTCGAACTTTGACGGCCTACCCTAACCCCACCTTAGTGGTACCCCATATTTTTTTCAGTGGCGTGCCCAGGATTTTTTGAGTGGAGGGGCACAACCATCAGTTTCCCCCGAATGACCAGTAGCGGCAGAAGGTTAAAATGTCATATTTTTAGATTTTTTTAAATAATGTGCGTGTAGCGCGCGAAAAATTTTGTCAATTCAGCCTAATTTGTTTACAAATCTTGCAATTTACGCAAAACTTGACCAATTTTGACTGAATATTGATATAATACATAAAATTTCGCGCGAAGCGCGGAAAAATGTTTGCTTTTTCACATTTAAATTATCAAAAATAAAGGGAAATTTAAGGTATTTTATTCTCTTTCCTTTTGATTTTTTTCTCTCCTCCCCTTTCTTTTCTATCTTTTTTGTGTCAAGATGCCCGAACGGGCCTTTACCCCCGACTGACTCACCAAACTGGGGGGGAAACAATTTTAAAACAGATTAACAAAATACCTGGTGTCGGTTGCTTTTGCGCTTTTATGGTGTGGGCAAAAAATGATTAGACGACAGTTAACGTGACATATACAATGGGGCGGCTGTTTGACTCAAGACATCAAACAATACCTTGGACAGATTATGACGACCCTTAAAACCCACAACCGAATGACTGAAATAAATAGCTTATAATTTACTTACCACAACCGCATGATTGAAATAAAAAGCTGATGATTTACTTACCACAACCGCATGTTTGAAATAAAAAAGCTTATGATTTACTTACCATTTTATCTTCTAACCTTTTGAGGGTTGTCATAATCTGGCCCAGGTATTCTTTGATGTCCTGAAGAAGATTCAACTGCCCCTCAATGGCATCTTGTGTGGTCATTTGTCGTTTTGACGATGTTCTTCTGGTTGCCAATGGCTGGTTTCCTGGTGAGCTGGTTGATTCTTGGTCGTAGGGTCTCTTGGTGGTCGCTCTAGGTGTGGTTATTGATTCAAACGCTGTTTCGTTGGCTGCTGTAAAGTGTTCATTGATGGTGTTCTTGTCTCAGATGTCGTAGGTTGTGTCAATGGCAATGGCTGGTATCGTCTTTGGTTGTCAGGGCATGTTACAGTAGTACTCGTTGGCGGTGTCCTTGTCATAGGTGTCGTGGATCGCGTCAATTGTGTGTCCAATGGCTGATATCGTCTTTGGTTGTCATGGTATGCTGTAGTACTCGTTGGTGGTGTCCTTGTCATAGGTGTCGTGGATCGCGTCAATTGTGTGTCCAATGGCTGATATCGTCTTGGGTTGTCATGGTATGCTGTTACTAACATACCTTCACACTGTAGGTTGAAGTATCTGACTATCATTTTTTTTGTTTTTGCCAATATATCTATCATTCACATTTATAAATCGGCTCGTGGCCGTATTGGTCTGTACATGTTCATTCCTCCTTGTACTATTTGGCTACATTCGCACGGGTACATAACTGGGAGCACTGTTGTTTCTTTTTCATCAGGTTTCTTGAAGTTTGATAATTTGAAAAGCAACTCTCTCTTTTCTTTTGAAAGTCGAGCGTTCTCATGTTTAGAGGCCTCAAGTTCTTTCTTAAATAGTTCGGCCTTTGGATCGAAGTTTTCTTTCATGGTTCTGTTAGTTTATATCATCTCATCATTTTCTTAGATATCATTTTTCCTCACTGAACATGCCAAAATCATTCACATAAATCAGCTCGTGTAGCCGTATTGGTCTGTACATGTTCATTCCTCCTTGTACTATTTGACTACACTCACACGGGTACATAACTGGGAGCACCAATGTTATTCAGTTATCCTCATTGGGCTTGGGCTCTAGCCCTATATCACAAATAAAAGCCTCACAAAAGAGGAACACAACTGTAAAGAAAAGCAAAAATGATTTGTATGGCTGTATCGGTCTGTATATATGTTCATTCCACCTTGTACTAACATTGACACGGATGCTCATATGGGAGCACCCGTGTCATTTGGTTTTCCTTGTTTGGCTCTAGCCCGATCTCACAGATAAATCCCTCACAAAAGAGGGACACAACTGTAAAGAAAAGCAAAAATACAAACGTATGGTCAATTTCATTTGTACAAAATATAAGGATATGGCCAAGTATATGTGTAAGTTCGTGAGTGTCTGGGTGGGGCTCTAACCCCACCTCGCAAATTACTGCATCGCACAGGGACACAGCTGTAAAGAAAAGCAAAATACAAATATATGGTCAATTTCATTTGTACATAATATAAGGATATGGCAAAATAAAAATAGATATGTTTCTCATCCCATTGGGCTTCATTTTTTGGAAGATTTTTACATTTCTTTTTCTTTTTCTGTTTTAATTTTTGATCATAGCCGGTTCATGCACTTACCAGCTGAGTTATGTGATCATCAAACAAGTTCAATTCACCAAATTATGAACTAAAAAGTCTCATCTCATCATTTTTCTTAGATATCATTTTCCTCACTGAACATGCCAAAATGGTGCTAAATTAATTGTTTGTCTCAAAGCTCACCTACTCTTGGAAAAACTAATGTAAAATGCAGTATTATTTTTATTTATTTTTGTTGAGTTTTTTTTTTTGTGTGTTGTGATGAGTGCCATATGTGATGGCTCACGCCAAAAGGGGGGGACGTTGGAGATGATATCAATTTTGATTTTATCAATTCATCTGCTCATAAACATCATAAACAAAATTACTCTCTTAAACTTATGCTTTTATAACAGAGTATATCTTATTTTTATGTTTATCTATAAATATTCACTAGAGAAAATGCCACAACTGTCAAAAGAGTTCGGTACCATGGATGTGACAATTGACATCAAGGATAGATGTCTTGAAGATGTTAGTTGTTCAATATCAGAACGTAGCTAACACAGGCTGATTTTACATGATTCTTATAATATTGCAGGGGGGGTGCTTCATCCCCCAAAGCCACACCCCCTAAAGCCACACCCCCTAGGCATGCAAATGATTATAGTAGTAAAAAAAGCGTCTATACGTACCGTCGCACTGTAACTTGTAGTGCTTTCTTATTTTTTTCTTACTCTTCCCCAGATAAACGTGGTCGACATAAACTGGTTCGTTTGGCCGTATCACTCTCCGTGGGTTTACACCTCCCAGAATAATCTCCGTGCATTCACACGGATACATGGCCGGGAGAATGTGAATAAGTTCTTTGGTGACTGGATTGGGCTCTAACCCCACCTGGCAAATTAATGTGTCACAAAAGAAGAGGGACACAACTTTAAACAAAAGCAAAATACAAATATATGGGGGTTTTTTCTGTTTTAATTTTTGATCATAGCCGGTTCATACACTTACCAGCTGACTTATGTGATCATCAAACAAGTTCAATTCACCAAATTATGAACTAAAAAGTCTAGCTCTTTGTCTTGCCTATGTAGGAATGGTAACATTTCCTTTGACAGCTCTTCTCTTGATTTCCCCTTCCAGGCCAGAAAGTTTATGTGTTGCTGCCTCTTCTGATTTATCTGGACTGTTCAATTAGTGGATCATCTTTCTCAGGAAATTTGACCTGTTTCTGATTCGTTGTTTTGGAGGCTATATCGCTTGGGACTTTTGGTATGCTGTAGAACTGTACTGTAAAACCAATGTGTAAGAATAAAAAAATATACTTTTATAAGTAGAAGAGCATCATTTTGCTTTTGATTGTTTGCGATCAAGTTTTTCAGTTCTTTTTTGTTTGCCTCACACTGACGATGTCTTGCAGATGTTAGTTGTTCAATATCAGAACTTAGCTAACACAGGCTGATTTTACATGATTCTTATAATCTTGTGGGGGGGGGGGTGCTTCATCCCCCAAAGCCACACCCCCTAGGCATGCAAATGATTATAGTAGTAAAAAAAGCGTCTATACGTACCTTCACACTGCAAGTTGTAGTGCTTTCTAATCTTCTTTTTATTTTTCCCCAGATACACGTCGTCGACATATACTGGCACGTGTGGCCGTATCACTATCCGTGTGTTTACTCCTAGAATAATCTGCACGGATACATGGCCAAGTATATGTGTAAGTTTGTGAGTGTCTGGGTGGGGCTCTAACCCCACCTCGCAAATTACTGCATTGCACAGGGACACAGCTGTAAAGAAAAGCAAAATACAAATATATGGTCAATTTCATTTGTACAAAATATAAGGATAGAACAGTGTTAATCCCAACGTACCTTCACACTGCAAGTTGTAGTGCTTTCTAATCTTCTTTTTATTTTTCCCCAGATACACGTCGTCGACATATACTGGCACGTGTGGCCGTATCACTATCCGTGTGTTTACTCCTCCTAGAATAATCTCTGTGCACTCACACGGATACATGGCCGAGTATATGTGTAAGTTCGTGAGTGTCTGGGTGGGGCTCTAACCCCACCTCGCAAATTACTGCATCGCACAGGGACACAGCTATAAAGAAAAGCAAAATACAAATATATGGTCAATTTCATTTGTACAAAATATAAGGATAGAATGGTGTTAATCCCAAATAATCTCCACAGTTAAAATAATATGGCACTCTCTGCCTGCAATAATGGTTCCGTCCAATTTATTAATTTCTTTCAGTGCAGGTTTGATATTAGTATAGGAATCTGGTGCTTCAAACATATTTGATATAACAGTGTTTCCCTTGGAGTTGTGATGATCAACGTTGAGAATATGGATTGTAAATTTCATTGTTCCGCACCCTTTAATACCTCATAATTTGATAAAAATGTTGTCATGATTTTGTATGATTGGATGATTTTCAATAAAAGTACAATGATTGATATGAGCATGAACATGTGATTCAATAATTTGTATTAAATTAATTGACATACACTGTGATAACTTCAGTTCTGTTCCATTCGTCCCATCAATTTTAGTCTTGTTATGTACAAGGGGGATCTTTTGTCCCTTGATATCACATGGGATGAGCTCACTTGCTGCAATATGATCCTTCCCTTCATGTGGACTTTGATTCCATGTTTTTAATACTCTATGTAATGTTCTTAAGCGATTCCATGGCAGGGAGAGAATTGTTTTCAGATCAAGCCCTGCAGTAGGTGGGATTTTGGGCACTCTATCTGAAAACAATTGCTTATAATTACTGAGAAAAAAATTGTACATATTAATGATTTATGTGATTTCCATGATTCTGTAAAAATAATGAAAAATACAGAAAGATAAAAAAACACTTGCTTATAATCCTCTTTGTTTAAACTTTTGATCTCGTTTGATAATTGCCTCAATGAGTCTCTGCCAGAATTTCGTTGCGCACTTTATTTAGCAAATCACACCTTTGTCTTTTGGTGTTTTGGCACACATTTTCTGTTGATTTTATAAGTGATGGCAGATGCTGCAGTTTTAAGTGCCGTCCACCAGTACCGCCAATGTCAATTGGTTCACCTTTTTTGGTTGTGTTAATTTTTTCTTTGATAGCTCTTGCTACAAGTATTTCAAATTCAGGAATTTCATAAAGGTTGGATTCAGAGCGCAACAATGTTACTACAGCAGTCTGCTCTGCAGGGAGTTTGGGCCAGGCTGTGGAAGTGGATAGTATATCAGCATGGATTGGCTCCTCTGTTTCTTGAACTTGAGTCTGTATACCATCTGCATGAATTAGCTCCTCTGTCTCGGGAAGTTGACACCTGTATTTGTTAGGTCGTCCAGGTGTAGCACATTTTCTTTTCTTACCCCCTCGTTTAGTTTCGGCAATTAATGCACACACCTGACAGTTCTTTTTACCAATATAACATAGTTCTCTTTGATTGTAATCAATACTTTGTTTGTTGGTGAGGTTTTTAAACCATTACTGGATTAGTTTTCTTAAATTTTATTATATCTCCTTGTGAGTAGTTTTACCCATTGATTCGCATGTTATGTAAACGAAACATCCACGTGTGGTAGTGCGTTTTGTCATCGCACTCTAATATTCGTGCATGCGCTGTCATGAGCATTGGAACGTTACATTTTAAATTAGGGATGTGCAGTGTTATGTAGGGTAAAACGTTCACCAAAAGTGGTCCGTTTTTGTTATTTTATTGTGAAACAGATTGACAAAACATCAAGTTGTAGGGTACTGGTGGATGGCTAAGTCCATTGGTACCAACAAAATGACGCAATGATGTCATTTCAGTAAATGCAAAAGTCATCAAAATCGTGTTTTTTTTGAAATTTTGCCGTCCAGCATCATTCTTATGTACTTGTGCACTCCTTCAAACCCATTTTCTCCAAGTTTTGCAAGACCAAAAGGATATTTCCTCACTTGATCACTACGATCACAAGTCTTTGGTCTTTATCACTGTCTTTGTAACCTTCAATTGTGTCTCTGGCCTGCTATTCTTTAGTTTCCTGCAGAGGCCTGGTAGGCAAGATAGGAGTTGAAGGCATTTCCCTGTCCGCCTCGGTTGTAAAAGTACTGCAGGCGGACAGAGATGGTGATGGAGACTTGTTATAACGATCAAACTTTGATCTCTTGAAGTGCCCTTTGCTTGGTGATCTCTTCTTCTCCTTTCTCTCCTCATGGTGTCTCTTTCTCCCCTTATCATGCTTACGCTCCCTTTCTCTACCTCTTCTCTCTGGACAAGCTGTGGTGTCTTTATCCCCCCCTCCAAAAAAAAGTGTCCACCAGAGATCTAACAGGAATTCAAAACCAAATAGTAGTAGTAGTAAGCTTACAGGAACTGTACAAATAAATACAAGCAGGGGTAGGAATTCCTCTTCAGGTGCGTGAATCAAACTTGATTCACGCAGGTTGGATGTTGTGCGAATCATGATTCACCCAAAGTTCGTATAAGTTGATTCTCGCAAATTATTTTAGGTGAATCAAATTTGATAACGTAGATAATTTATAACACTGCACATATAGTAAACAAAGGAAACCTAAGTAAATTGTAATACCGTACCTTGTGTCGACATTGTCAATATGTTTGACCATAACAGTGTTGCATTCATGGTTTTTGAAACAAAATAATAAAAAACAAACATGTACAATGAGCCATATTTAAGGGGGGAGTCTACCTTACTTTTGACCAACTTTGTAACTCGATTTTCACAATGTTACCAATGACTTACCGGTAGTGTTGTCTAATCATAACAGTTTTTGAATTGCTGTTTTCACCCTGGTGAACGCCATCCAGCATCATTCTTATGTACTTGTGCACTCCTTCAAACCCATCTTCTCCAAGTTTTGCAAGACCAAAAGGATATTTCCTCACTTGATCAATGTAATGATCCTCTAGCAAATGTATTTTTAAATACTTTCATCTTCAAATTTGCTTCTATAGTAAGCCATGAAATCTTTAATTACTGCATCTGTAAGTAAAAAAGAAAATTGAAACTTTAGTTTAAAAGATTGTAACTGATCTGTACAAGGGGGATCATTTATCCCTCGATATCACATGGGATGAGCTCACTCACTGCAATAGATCCTTCATGCGGAATTTGAATGTTCCATGTTTTTAATACTTATCTATGTAATGTTTTAAGCGATTCCATGGCAGGGAGAGAATTGTTTTCAGATCAAGCCCTGCATTAGGTGGGATTTTGGGCACTCTATCTGAAAACAATTGCTTATAATTACTGAGAAATAAATTGTACATATTGTTGATTTATGTGATTTCCATGATTCTGTAAAAGTAATGAAAAATACAGAAAGATAAAAAACACTTGCTTATAATCCTCTTTGTTTAAACTTTTGATCTTGTTTGATAATTGCCTCAATGAGTCTCTGCCAGAATTTCATTGTGCACTTTATTTAGCAAATCACATCTTTGTCTTTTGGTGTTTTGGCACACATTTTCTGTTGATTTTATAGGTGATGGCAGATGCTGCAGTTTTAAGTGCCGTCCACCAGTACCGCCAATGTCTATAGGTTCATCTTTTTTGGTTGTGTACATTTTTTCTTTGATAGCTCTTGCTACAAGTGTTTCAAATTCAGGAATTTCATAAAGGTTGGATTCAGAGCGCAACAATGTTACTCAGGCATGAGAATCTTCAGATAATTATCTGATTTCAGATATTTTGTCGTCAAAAATCATCCAAATTCAGATAATTTAGAGTTTGATTTAACCATTGTAGAGGTTTTTGCTTAAATTTTACAAAATTCAGATTTTTTAATGAAAAATCATTTTCATGCCTGATTACTACAGCAGTCTGCTCTGCAGGGACTTTGGGCCAGGCTGTGGAAGTGGATGGTATATCAGCATGGATTGGCTCCTCCGTTTCTTGAACTTGAGTCTGTATACCATCAGCATTAATTGGCTCCTCTGTCTCGGGAAGTTGACACCTGTATTTTTTAAAGTCGCCCACGTCTAGCACATTTAATTTTTCTTTTCCTGCCCCCTCGTTTGGTTTCGGCTATTAATGTATAGACCTGACAGTTCATTTTACAAATGTTACTCCATTTGATGACATTTTTGCTGGGAAGATATTTCTTATTTATATTTTCATCTCCCTTTGGTAGCGTGAGTTAAGTCTTAATCCTTTTCCACATGGAACAAAGATGCCCCTGTTGCCATCGGCATCTAACCAACATTTGCCTGGCTCATGGTTACTGTTGAGCCAAGTTTCATCCAGATAAACAATTTTCCTCTGGGTAAGTCTAACATCTCACATTTTTAATAAGAATTAATGTTTGGCAATAATATAAGGTTTTTCTATAAAGTCCTACTTGCTGAACTTCTGGCTTTAAAGCAAAATCCCATATTTTTAAGAATTCTTCTCAAAGTTGATTCAGATCCTTTGAAATCAAGTTCCTTCTGGACAATGTCATAAATATAAGCAATTGTAGACCATGTCTTTGACAATACATCCCTTGAATTATCCGCCGTATGGCTCCTCTAGGAAAGTGCCCTGGATCCTCATTCTCTTAGGTCCCGTTTGTTTTGGTGTTGAAACCCCTCGATCTTTAATTTTATTTTGAAATATCAACTCGGCATTTGGAATAAATCCGTCTTTTGAACATGCATGTAAAACTATTTATCTGTTTCTTTTGCCTGATGGAACATCAAATCCACCTTCGCTTCCCAACATCCAACATTTTGACAGTGCATGATTTTGATGCAAAAATGTTGCATCCAAATATACAATAGGACAGGTGATGGCTCTACAACTCTCCACATTTTGATTATATAATCGTGTCTTTCAGCAGTGATATCTGGTCTCTCTTTAATGATTTTTTTGGAATTTATATCCCATGTCTTTAAGCAATCTTTTTTGGAATTTATATCCCATGTCTTTAAGCAATTGCCGAAATGTTGTGTGTGAACCATTGAAATAAATGTGACCGCGTACACGATCCAGAACGGAACTAATGGTAGGCCATTGTTTTTCTTGATACATTTTAGTTATTGTTTTTTTACAACACCAGGATCGAAGAGCATCTACTGTATCAAAAATTCTCTATTATATCTGCAGGTATGTAGAAATCAAGGGTAGCAATTTTCTGAGTTTAGTAATTCTAAATCTCAGGCAAAAGAGCTTCAGCAATTTTATTTTGGATTTGTGTCTCAACCTTGATTCTAGTCTTAAATGATAATTTTTTAAATTTTGTGATACATATAGTGCAGAATGATATGGTTCCTCTCTATTTTGAAGAAACATGTTAATGTTTTTTTGACATTCGTCAAACTTGTTCATGAGCGGATCCAATGGTGGAACTGCAATAGCCTTCTTCTTTTTTGGAGGTGGTGGAAGAGTGCCTGTCACACATGTGGATCTATCACCATCATCAACATCTTCTAAGTTTATTTTTGGAGCATTTGTACATGTTCTACATTTAAATAAAAAAGACAATATTGTGCAAATGCTTTTTGTACCCCTTTTGTATTAGGCCAACTAGGTTTGATTACCATATAGAACTTCAAACTTTTATTTTGTGGATGATTTACACTTATTATGTTACAAATAACAATTAATTACTGTAAATTTTTGATCAAAACCTTAAGAAAAGTAAAAAAGAAATTATTTTGTTTGTTGATCTCGGGTAAGAGGCTTTTCTCTAAATGTGTGTGTTTCAGATATTTGGATAAGTCGTGTCCTATATTGATTCTGTGGTCAAGGAAACATTTGTCAATCAACCTTATTAAACATTGTGTGTATGACTTCCCCTGTGCCTATACTTAGTCTTGCTGTCCGTGGTGTCTATTTCTTCTGCCTGTATCACCTTGTCGCATTCCTTCTGCATCGTATCAAGTGGATGCATCTTATATCTGAATGATTGAGTGCTTCCCCCTTTTTCTCCTCCAGAAATCCATCCACACATGAATTGACAATATGGCGATCTGTCATTGTATTACTAACCTTGTCCAACAGATTTGACTCACCTGCAATGTCCTGTACATCTGCAATGCATTCTACTATCTTACTTGCATACTCCAGGGATGTTCAGCCTGCTTACTGCCTAAGGCCAAAAAAAAAATGTTTGGTTGCCCTCCACTGAC
>JXSR01S073271.1:96568-108540 GCA_000969725.1 Ophiothrix spiculata
ATGTCATTTGGTAAAATGTCGGGTGCAGTATGTGCCGGTCCCAGTGTTGAGCTATATTCAACATCAAGCATAAGTTGTTGAACTTTTAATTTTGCCAGTGCTTTTTTGTATAGTCACAGTTAACCTTCTTCATCCATAGCATTGACGTTATTACTTTCAGAAGTTCTTGATGCTTCTACAAAAGATGAATGACATTGTGCCTACTCAGCACTAGATAATAACTGCAACCGTTGCTTTTTCAATCCTGGATGTGGCAGCAGTTCATTGTCACTTTTTTGTTCGAGTTAGTAAAATATCAATGGGTGATGCAACATATTATTTATAATATATTTAGGACTTGAACAAAATATGCTTACCATTGATTCTTTTAAGTCATGTATTTGGGAACCTCTTTGTCCATATCTTGCTTGGAACTTGAATATAAATTTATTCTTTCTTTATTGAGAGTGTTATAGCTTAATAGTGACTGGCACTTCTTTCTAAGCCATTTCTAGACCAACATCCCAGCTTGCACATGACTTGCTAATCTTCCCTCTCATACTAATGGTCTTCCTGTCTTTGAGTTGGTTAATGAAGAAGTTATCCCTAAATCCATCTACCCCTCCTGGAGGTAAAACTGTTCAGTATTTGTTACAATGACACATCTTTTAACTAAGTCTTGATGAAATTATGTTGATGATTTTGTTTCTTAGCACTTAAGTTATTTGGTAAAATACCGGGTGCAGCGTATGCCGGTCCCAGTGTTAAAATATATTGAACATCAAGCATAAGTTATTGAACTTTTAATTTTGCCAGTGCTTTTTGTATAGTCACAGTTAACCTTCTTCATCCATAGCATTAATGTTACTACTTTCAGAAGTTGTTGATGCTTCTACGATGGACAATGTGCCTGCTCGGCACTAGATAATAACTGCAACCATTGCCTTTACAATCTTGGATGTAGAAGCAGTTCATTGTCACTTTTTTTTTGAGTTAGTAAAATATCTATGAGTGCTTAAGCCTGTGATTGTAAATGATCGCGATGTCCTAGCATGTAAGCTTGAAGTTCCTGGTATCAAAAGTGGGAGCAAGAGGCTTTCACTCTCATGGCTCTTCATCGATGCTTTAATCTTTATTATCTTTGCTTTGTAGTTCCTGATCTTAACTATCTTCTTGACTGTCTTGCAAGTTTTGTCACCGCAAATAGAACCAGGGCATATTGTGTGCAAGGCAAGATCGCTAACCACTACAGTGTTCCTTAAAACTTCATGTTTTGATTGTATGCATTGATCTCCCAAGGTAAATTAATCAGGTACCTAATTGCTGGTGGTGGCTGCTGTTTGCTGTGCTTTTTTCTTTCTTAGACCAGCCCGTCCTTTAACCACTGGAACAAAATGGTTTTTCACCCGACTCCTGTCAGAGGCCTTACAGAGAAGCATGCAAAGGTCATTGTCATTAGTGGTACTTATTCCTAAATACCCAAAATATTGTCGCTGCATAAAATGAATTTAAAATTGAAAAAAAAATCAAGATGTTTACACTTACGGTATTCGTTGACTTCAGGGAAGAATGGATGATGACCTCTACTTTTCGTATTTCCGGTTCAATCTCAACTTTAGAATCGAGTTCGAGTTAGGCATATTTAAAATTGGATTAAATACTTTTGGTGACAACTGTCAAAAATCGGTGTTGAGAAATAGTTGGGATAAAGTTTAAGGTTAGAAAATGCAACTAACGAAACAAATTCTGTCAGATTGTGTTTATTGACTAGGTGAGGTTTAACAGGATCTTGATCATAGCCAGTCATGCAGGCATGCAGGAAGTGTGTAACATGTTATTCCAAGTTTCCAGTTTTAAACTCAAAACTGGCAAATCCTGCTTGAGATTTGTATAGAGTATGTTTCTTTAATCAATTCTAGAACTTGAGCTGGTTCCCAATTCCAACATTTGTTTGAAGTTGTTATACTTCACCAAAACGTTCTTGCATTGTATGAATTCGCAAAGATGAAGGGAACTCATTGCTTTTTTTCTTTTTTAATTTGTTTGGCCTATTCATTAATCACGTATGTTTTTCCCAACTTATAACTTGGTAATATTGGTATAATAAAACGTAGTGCCTTCACTATGATGTGATTACTTGTAATGGCATGTTTTTCTAGTTTGCTATATCTTTATTGAGTGTTGATCCCAATATTCAACAACTCACTATATCTCTTTATTCGGGAGCTTACCGTTGTTGATTCGTGATGAATCCACAGTTGATATTCAAATTAGCTCGTCACGCATGGCATGGCGTTTACGGAAGTGCGTTTACGCAGTACACAAAAGTCTGCACACTGATCATCGCGCGTGGGGCATTTATAGTATGTGCAAAAGCCCGGTGCTTGGGAAAACTTGATAACGTCAAAGCAGCAAACATTCACAAATTAGCACTTTGATTCAGATATGCTAAATATTTTTATGAAGATGAGTAGGCCTATCTGTTAAATTAAAAACATTTAGAATTTAATTCATACGTTGTTAGGAAGATTTTTATTGTTGAAAGGTATTCAAACACGCCACAGAGTTGTTCATTGCGAATAACCAACTCAGCATCTGATGCGTTGGCATGTTGGCATATTTTTATCATGCTCGGGTGGCTAAACCACCCTCGCACGATAAAAATACACAGACGTTGTTGTTTTGTGATGAACATTAACTCTGTGGCGTGTTTGAATACCAAAATGTCATATCTGTTTAACAAAATTCCAGTGGGTCAAAAGAGATCAAGACCTGATAGATCTTTCTAGATGAATGACCTAATTAAATCATGGTACTTTCAAGATGAATGATATACCATAAACTGGGGTGACTTTGAGCAAAAATGTGCAACAAGATGGATTATGAATGACTCATCCTGCCTGAAAGTTGTTTGTATAGAATATAAACTATCACCCATTGGTGGTTTGAATTCTTTACTAACCACCATCAGGCAAGATTCATTGAGATAATACATCTTGAAAGATCTATCAGGTCTTAAAATCATTTGATCTTTGGATTTCTGTTGCGCAAATTTGGCTCTGTTGTCCTCCACTCTTGATATACTTTCAGCATTATGACAATACAATTATGCCACTGCTTGATACGCAACTTAAACAGGGCGAACACAGTACCTGTGGTTTACACTTTTAGGTTTTGGAATATAGTTGATGCAACATATTATTTATAATGAATTTAGGACTTGAACAAAATATGCTTACCATTGATTTTAGGTCATGTATTTGGGAACCTATATCCATGTCTTGTTTGAATTTGAATATGAATTTATTCTTTCTTTATTAAGAGTGTTTTAGCAGCTTCAGTGATTGTCACTGCTTTCCAAGCAATTTCTAGACTGGCATCACAGCTTGCACATGACTTGCTAATCTTCCCTTTTGTACTAATGGCCTTCCTGTCTTGTAGTTGCTTGATGAAAAAGTTGTCCCTAAATCCATCTACACCTCAAAACTGTTCTAGTATTTGTTACAATGACACGTTTCTTAACTAAATCTTGATGAAATGATTTTGCTGATCTTGTTTGCTGATCTTGTTTCTTAGCACTTAAGTTATTTGGTAAAATACCAGGTCCCAGTGTTGAGCTATATTCAACATCAAGCATAAGTTGCTGAGTTTTTAATTTTGCCAGTGTTTTTTTGTATAGTCACAGTTAACCTTCTTCATCCATAGCATTGACGTTGTTACTTTCAGATGTTTTTGATGCTTCTACGATGCATGAATGTGCCTGCTCAGCAATAGATAATAACTGCAACCAATGCCTTTTCAATCTTGGATGTGGCAGCAGGTCATTACCACCTTTTTATTTTAGTTGGTAAAATATCTATGAGTGCTTATGCCTGTGATTGTAAATGATAGCGATGTCCTAGTATGTAAGCTTGAAGTTCCTGGTATCAAAAGTGGGAGCAAGAGGCTTTCATGGCTCTTCATCGATGCTTTAATCTTGATTAACTTTGCTTTGTATTTCCTGATCTTAACTATCTTCTTGACTGTCTTCTTCTCCAATACACCGACATTTCCTATGACGACACACTGACACTAGAGGGTGCACCACACTTTTTCTTTGATCCATAACCAAAATTTTTGTCATTTCAAGTTGAGATAGGTCAAGTGCAATCCAAAAAAACTGTTGACAAGGAAAAATCACCCATTTATAGCCCACTCCTACTGGTAGTGGTAATACCAGAAAATAATTGTGTATGTACTCTCATAGTAGTACCATCCTCAAGATGACCCATGTGCTTCTTTGCCTTTTTAAAGGGCTATAAGAGACTACCTGAGGTACATGAACATTAGTAAACCCTTACAGAAGAATAGTCATCAGAGTACTGTGACAGTGAATGTAATCTAATGAAAAAATGGATGTGTTTGTCACTAACATTAGACACCTGAATATAGTCCCCTGCTTTGATTTGAGACCCTGCAAGATTTCTCCATAACGCCAGTTTTACAGTGCCCGTGTCATCTTTAATTAAAACATATCTGACTGCAACATTTGGTTTAGTAGTAACTGTCACATGGCGCACAGTATTATCCTGAAAGAAATAAAGCAGTAATGATAATTCAGGACCCAAAATAAGGTTTTAGGGCAATGTTACATTTTACGCAAATTTTAGAAAAATACCAAGGCATTACTTGTTAAAGCTGTATTCAATTGTTAGGGCACCAAGGCAAATGTCATCCACGGTTCTGTACGCTGTTTTATGCGAACCGTCTTTCTTGGTGCAACAATATCAATGATGTTAACAAGCATGGAACTAAAAGTTACTGGAAAGGACAGGGGACCAATCACAACCTTTAAGGAGGCCAGTGAAAGTTTCAATGCTATAATTTTTCTAAGATCTTAAATTAAGGCATTGTATGCATTGATATCCAATGGTAAATAGTCAGGCACTTTATTGCTGGTGGTGACTGCTGTACGTTGGCTGTGCTTTTTTCTTTCTTAGACCAGCTCGTCCTTTAACCACCGGAACACAGTGGTTTTTTACCCAACTCCTGTAAGAGGCCTTACAGACAAGCACGCAAAGGTCATTGTCTTTTGTGGTACTTATTCGTAAGTCTTAAAATATTGTCGCTGCTCGACAGCTTCCCTTCCATGATGCTCCTCAAAGAGTGTTATAGCCTCTTCCAAGGCTGCTGCCATCATCTGGATTTGTCCAATATCTACATATTTGTGGGTTTTATAGGAGTCCCTAAATAGTTGAAAAACACATAACTCAATTATGGCCTTACAGGTTGGCCTGTTTCTAGTGCTCTCTGACGCTGTTCATCACTGCAAACCTCTTGAATGTAATCCTGTACAGTCCCTGGATCTGCCCCTGGTCCATCACACAGTGACAACAGGACATGATGGATAAAGTTGTCAAAGTCTTTAGCTACCTTGAAAGCACAACACAAGCAATTAAACACAATATCCTTCATGTGGTGCTCTCTGACGCTGTTCATCACTACAAACCTCTTGAATGTAAGCCTGTACAGTCCCTGGATCTGCCCCTGGTCCATCACACAGTGACAACAGGACATGATGGATAAAGTTGTCAAAGTCTTTAGCTACCTTGAAAGCACAACACAAGCAATTAAACACAATATCCTTCATGTGGTGCTCTCTGACGCTGTTCATCACTGCAAACCTCTTGAATGTAAGCCTGACTGTACAACAGTACATGATGGATAAAGTTGTCAAAGTCTATCTTTGAAAGCATGATATCCTTATTGCAAGAATTATATAAGTGAATAGGATTATCTGATTCAAAATATGCTAGTTTGAGCACCGATTCTCGTTTTTAATATCTTTGATCTCGACTTATGTATCTAGGGTGAAATATTAACTATGGATTGATTAAATGACTCTACAATAGTACAATTCTGTACAAATAGACATGGCAAGTTGCTGAGTACAAATTTAAAGCCATTCTAATCTCAGCAATATGAAATTTAAACTAATCTGTTATTCAAAGTCAAATCCTATACAGTCGGCTTTAAAATGAAAAAAAAAAACCAGTTTGATTTAGATTTGTCTTTTATTGTTACCTTCTTTACTAAATGAATCTTCTCTCATGAGATTCAATTCCAGTCTGTCACCTGTATTTGTTGGGTTGTTCAGATCTCTCTTGGATTCAACACCATCAATGACATACAATTCAAGCTTGCTGTTTGATAAAACCAGGCCTAACTTTAAACCTGGTCTAACTCTTAAACTTCTTTTTAACATATGGACGTACATGAGTTTGCATCTTACATAATGATCAGTATGCCCATGTCATCATGTATATCTACACCGGCAGACTACTAGTATCACGTCTTTCCTGCTCAAGCAAAATAATACATCATAGTTGACTAATCGAATCCTATAATATAGATCACCTGATTATTGTTTATATGGTTTGCTATTGTTGGGATATGTGTCCGATCTCTGTAAATGAAGCATATCGTTTTCAGGAAGAATCGTTCAGGTTGTCCTTTGAGTTATAGTGCAAACTATTCAAGCTAATTGTTCATGTAGTATCATAATCTATAAGCGAAAGATAAACACTATTAAAAACATGATTTAAAATACAGATTCTTCCAAATCAGTTCGTAATATCCCAAAACTTGACATTTTTTTATGTGCAATTATAATTTATGAAAAATGGCAGCTATTGCAGAAGCAACTTTCTTGCACTCGCATGACAAATTGCATTACATAACCTATGGCACACTTCATACTTCATTGCTTGGACTTCTCAGGATCTTCTTCGATCATATAAGATAGGGTGGCCAATGAAAGCTTGCAAATTGTTTTGTAGTTGTCATAGATTGTATTTTCAAGGTTTACAGATTCCGACTCTGTTTTGCAGTAAGGCCTAAAAAAATATTGTTTGATTGGCGTAACATAAAAGAAGAAAAAATACATTTTGACTGCAGCCAAGTCCAATTCGATGCTATACCTATGAGCACTTAGATGTAATTTTTTCTAACAGTTCCCTGATGCGCTCGGGTTGACAGAGCTTCTGAATCCAATTGCATTCTTCACTTTCCTATATGCTGCTGGTCTGTGAGAATAAAAATATAGCATAAACATAAATGTTAATGACTTGAGTGAAATCATTATTTGCAATGCCTTTAATCATGTTTCCATCATGGTCACTTGTATCTATAATGACATTTTGCGATTACCAATGCTAGTAAACATATTAACTCCGAACGCTGACAGGGAAAATGGGGAACTTGGAGAGAGAACCAAAATGGGATAAATAGAAATCTAATCATCACAAAGGGTCATGATACATTGAAATTTAAGCATTGCAATATTTAATATAATCTAGATGCATAATTATATCAATCAATCAATATATGACCAATTAGTCAATCAATATAAACTGTACTTGCATGATATGCATACCCAATGAAGGAGTCTATTGTACAGGGAACCAACACAGAGTAAGTAGAGTTAACTTTCTTGTTCAAGGAATCAGTGAGATGAAAGATAAGCCAATTTTAATTTATTGAATTCTTTTAAGATCACAACCGCATTTTAATTGTATTGTTTGGAAACTGCATTTTGTAAAAATGTTAAATGTATTATGTCAAATATTTTCAAAATAATTGTTTTATCTTCTCTCGATACTATTCAAACTAACTTTATTTTGTAAATGAACTTAATATTTTTTTATTAAAAACTTTTCATGGAAAATGTAACATCCAAAACACCATTTTCGATACATAAAAACAAATTTCTGAATCAAATCATTATTAGAACATTTCTTATAAGCTGTATTACAAGTTTTCATATTTATACAATGAATAACTTACAGAATGGAATCAAAGTTAATCGGATAAAGTCTGCTATCTGATTCCCGGTGAAATCATCGTCATGATTGGCCTTCTCCTCTTGCCTCCAC
Source organism: Ophiothrix spiculata (assembly GCA_000969725.1). Taxonomy (NCBI): domain Eukaryota; kingdom Metazoa; phylum Echinodermata; class Ophiuroidea; order Amphilepidida; family Ophiotrichidae; genus Ophiothrix; species Ophiothrix spiculata. The sequence continues at coordinate 104,461 of JXSR01S073271.1, forward strand.
TGTCTAACCTACATGGAAAAAAAAGGAAATGATGTGTTCACATGAATAAATATAAAGGATGTATATAAGACGTAAGAATTTATTTCTTCCACATGCAAAATTACAGTAACAACATATTAAAAAATAGTACAATCAACTGTATATTCAACATCATTGAGGAGGACTGGGAAATAAGCATTAAGCCTGTCAGGTCCCAGACTCCAAACATCTAAATAAATTACACATGATAATTTTACAAGAAATCATAAATTCAGCATCCTGTCCTCTCATTCCACAATGCGATGGCCACAGAGTCGAAAGAAAGTACAGAATGTTTCAATAGGATTATTTCATTGTGATCATTTACATGTATGTATGCCATCCTCTCAATCCACAATGCAATGGCCAGAGTAGAGAGAAAGGATGGAATGTTACATAAAGCTACTTCATCAATCAATTGATCATCACACTAATAAAATAATGGCCTAAGTAACAAAATGGGGAAATTGAGATTTTTGAATAAACCAGTTCTTTAGAATAAGAGGCACCTACTGTGAGCATTGTTAAAAAAAATGTGACTTCGAACATCTGCTAATAAACCAAAATGTAATAGCTACTGATTATTCATACATTGTTGAGTTTTGATCACGTAACCTGGGAACAGAGAAAATCAGGAATTGAAACTGACTGGTTGAAAAGTGCCCAATTATTGCTGAAATCATCCCCTGATTATTGTAGCAAATCGGACATATATGTAAATGATGCACCATGTAGGCCTATGTCTTTGTGCTCTTGACTATACTTGACTGCCCCCGGGGTCACTGCGACACCCCTACCAAAACAAAACTTGAGTACCCCACTCCCTTCCCCTCGTACAAGTTTGTATACCTGATTCGGCCCCCCCCCCCGGCTCTTTTAGGGTTAAAGCTATTTTGTTCCATTCTGATGTGTGAGCAATTATATGTGTGTGCGGGGGGGGGGGGGGGGGTGTTTGATGTGTATGTTTCTTAAATCTTATTTTTGGCAAATAACAAAAGTTTTGGAATTTGCTAGAGTCGACAGCCCTCGTTTATAATAAAGTTTACATATTCTCTTTTGTTAACATGGTACATAATCATGATCTCATATGCAAACTTGTCTACTATTGTTGATACTATGGATTTATACTTTGTTGGTTTCATCAACCTTGTCCATGTTGTGTCATTGATATCAACTTCTTCATCTTCTTTCATGGGCTGGAAGAAAAATAAAACACACAATATAGTTGTTTATTGCAATGGACATGTGTAATAACTTAACATATCAATTGGTGTATTTGTTAATGATGAAGATATTTACAAGGTTCTTTGTCAGCTCAGCATCAATTAATGTTTGATTGGCTATAATTAAAGGTAAAACTTACTTTGAACCCTTATTGTCTGAAAAAGGAGAAAGCAAATGCAAATTGGAAACGTGGGTATGAAATTTGGAGTTTTTCCCCATTATAATATTACATGCTACTACTAGTATGATATGCCTTGCATGTATATAGCAGTCAGAGATATTGACTTAAAAAAAATCAATATTACACACAATAGGAAAGTACCTGTTACTTCCTGTATATATGTGGATCGACTCCACATTAAACGTGTTCACATTACAAAATCTAACCCACCTCCTGGGGTCGAAACTACCTCATGAAGGTGGTCTCGCTCCACATTGTTAATGTGGATTCGATGTAGGGTCGAATCCACTTATTTTGTGATCACACTACACTGAGAAGTGGGTTCGATGTAGGGTCGACTCCAGGTCCCTACATTAAAATAGCTAGGTGTGATCACGCCCTTAGTGAATTATTTTGCTATTGATAAAAATGATGCATTATATGCTATTTTCTATAAAAATCAACAATTTTTCATCAGACGATCAACTCTAAGAACAGACAGCAGATACTATCTACTTCAACTAAAAATTCAAACTTCTCAGGGTCATGCAGTCTCTTAGTCCATCTATTGATGAGGCAATTTCTTTAGCTGCTATAACTAAGTCCCTCATGTTCTTGGAAATCGGGAGCTCCTGGTGTGGTTTATTGAGACCGCTCAAATAGCCTTGACCCAAAGTTCAAAATATCTTGATCTCTCCTAGCTTTGCTCGAAACATTGTCCACATTCATCCTCCCTAGCACTTTCATTCCAAGTTCTACTTCAGTTGACTTATCAGGTATCATCATTTTTGCTTCACTTTGCGCTCTTTTACCTTATACCCTGTTATTCTCATCATAAAACAAACGTATAATGACACCACATGAGTAGTCCATCCAGATGGACCTCGCAAGCGAACGCGAAGCTTGTGAGGTTCATCTAGATGGACTACACATGAGCTGATTTCCAATGTTCCTCATAATCCATTGATTGTCTAGTCTAACTATGTAATCTTTCAATGCTCGACAGCCTCCTTTCCATGATGCTCCTCAAAGAGTGTTATAGCCTCTTCCAGGGCTGCTGCCATCATTAGGATTGTCCAGTACCTGCATATTTGTGAGTTTTCAAGGAGTCCCTAATTACTTGGTTGGAAAACACATAACTCAATTAGGGCCTGACAGGTTGTCTTGTCCTTTGGTGCTATCTGACACTGCTCATCACTACAAACCTCTTGAATGTAAGCCTGTACAGTCCCTGGATCTGCCACTGGTCCATCACATAGAGACAACAGGACATCCGGACAAAGTTGTCAAATTCTTTAGCTACCTTGAAAGAACTAAACAGAAGAATAGTTGACACATCCTCATTTCCAAACAGCAACAGGCCAATACTGTTGAGGCCATAAGTGCCACGTCACATCCTAATTATGTAAGGGCTTGCCGCCATATTCAGGTATTTCGTGGGTACATCTAGGCATTACTGTGAGATGATTATGGATAACACAGGACTCGTTTTAAATTGGATTACATGTATCATGGCATAAACTACATGTAGATGGAATTTGACATAACATGTGATTTAGTGAACAAGCTGATTAACTAGACTCTTTCGGGTTGATCAACAAGTCCTTGATTAAAGGTCATCGTCATTTGTTTGGTTTTAGACATGAGCAAAGAATAAATTACCACTCAAACAATTTGTTATTGTGACTAAATTCCTGTTTTAAATGCTTATGATTTGCTGTCACAGGAGGGAATGTTTTTATGGCTTTGTTCTTTTTATTGTCTCTTGATCCCTTCTACAGTGTTTCTGTAGGGTTCAGTCTGATGGTCAGCTGAATCTTGAAACAACATTGGTGAAGAAAATAAATTTTTAGATACACGTGGTGGTCCTTTCCAAAACTTTGTGCACTTTCAAGCAGATCCCATACTGTCCAATGAATGCCTCTACCATCACTCTTCTGTGTTCTTGTATCATGTGCATTGGGTTTTCCACCATAGATATCTCAGTTTTACTCTTATCCTGATCTGGCTTGAGTAAGTGACCTTACAGTAAATCCTTTCTTGTGTGGTTGGCTTTGGTTATAGAGTAATTACAGATAATTTCACCACCTTTCATGCTCATCGGCATCTAAACAATATCTTAAACAATCTCTACTCTCAAGAAATTGCATTCGCTCACATCAAGTATTTCTTGAGTTTGCTGTCATCATCATCACTGATAGGATGAGTTATCAGTGGAAATGTTATCCTGAGCATTCATGCTGGATATGGCTTCCAATATGTGATTTGGTTTTGTTTTGCCATTGATGTAAACATGGCTTCTAATTTATCAATTCTACCTCCTCCTGAGGCATCCTGATTGCTCAGTTTTTGTTTAGTCGGGTTTGTTTTCTTTGATTTAGTCACTGTGCGTCTGTGTCTTTTGTCACTCTTGTCTTAATTTGCAATATTTTGCATGACAGTACTGACTGCCAAAATTTTGAAATAAAATACATCATTATCTTTTGTCAGTTCAATTTTGTGTTTGTCCCTGTTACCTTAAATAAAAAAAAATGATTTTTCATTCTATTTGAAATAGGTGCACATAAATCATATTAAATTACAATACATTGGCTCCTCAAAGATACAGTATTCGGTACCATTTTAATTATCTTAAGGGGGGAAAGCACATCACTCATTGTTGCATTTTTGCAAATTTA
>JXSR01S073272.1:2772-16322 GCA_000969725.1 Ophiothrix spiculata
TTTTTTCATTTAGAGGCGGCGAGTCAGGATAACCTCTTTTTTTACTTGAATTATTTCAAGTAATTTTCAATATGATCATTTTATAAAGAGAATAGCACAAACAATTTACCGATCATAAGTAAGCGTGGAGGATTACTAAGCCATAGGCTTTATTATGCAGGTGTTTATGATGTTAACCCTCAAACTGACAAAAGTAGTGGCATAAAGAAGGCCAACACTGGTATTGGATTTATAGAATTACAAATACGGTATGGTTAGTCGGCATGACCAAGATTCTTTGCGAATAAACAATTGTTGCCAATAATATATTGAACACGTTTAAAATCATATCAAATATTGGATACCTTTGCATAAATTAAGATTTGCTCGATGATTATACATACGTTTTTAAGAATAAATTGATAGGAATCGTAAACTAAATCAGTTGTTTATTTGATTTATCATATGGGACACTTTTCCCAGTTTGGAAAGGTCATGTTGCTTCTTGTTGATAATATCAAAGAGTCTTAAAAAAGGATAACTGAATGATACCTTGGCTTCTAGGGTGCGTTTTTTCGTCCATGTTTCATTTTTGCAGTTTCTTTTAAAACCATGAGCCTTATATTTTCTGATATTTTTAAGATAGGCTACTAATGGGATGTGATGATGATTTCTGGTTTCTGGAATTATTGAATAAATCATTCCATTGTTACAAGTTGTATCCTCCCTTCACATATGTTGGACAATCATACTCTCTTATCCATTCAAAAATGAGGCGTTATTTTTGCTTTGAATTAACGTATTCCTACAACCGTTGCAAACAGAGTATCAACCCTCAAGCGTGCTTTCAAACGGCCCGGCTAAATGAGTTTCGACGTTCTTATGAAGGCCATCAAGGAAGATTACCTTATCAAACATATTGATATGAATTTTACATATGAAAACAAAAATAAGTATGGGCTAAAATTATCTTTGATACAGAGACATTTATAATTGAAAAACTTATCATGACTATGTCTGTATAGATAACGTTCTTTGTTGCATGCTTATGCTGCAAATTATCGTAAACTTTGCGACTCCTCCAAACTGGGAAAAGTATTCAAACTCCTTTGTAACTTTGGAACTTCTAATACTCATTTCTAGAAAACTATTGCATGGATTTTGTTTATTTTTGCATCATTAAAGTAAAAGATATAATACATTATTGTGACTAACTTACATTGTCTGGAGTTATTCACTTTTTGAAATATGCAGCATCAAAGTTTTGATAACTTCATTCTTGGACACACTGTATACCATGCTCACCTCTGCAAACCTGTCTCAATCCAATAAAAAAGGTCAAAAGAAGTGTACTGGAAATGCAATCATATTTATGAGTAAAAAAGCATGTATAACACCGGTTTATGGCATGATTTTATTAAGCTTGAAGACTTGTTGCATATGAAGTGACATTTTCAGATACCGACATACAATTCAATTGCACTATTAAAGCGTCTACATTGCATTTCTTAACTTCTCCCTCTCTCAAGTTTAGATTATTTGATTATAGAAATATTCAATCAATCTCTGCAGTTGCTCAATTATCTTAACACTTAAGTGACCAAGGGGGGGGGGGATGAGGGATCCATATGGACCCAACATTTGGTATTTGCGCGTCAGTAAAGTAATTTTTCATCAACCTTCTCTGTATTTGTCTATCTTTACCATACACTTCACTTGGTGGCAAAAATATTCAAATCGATCTACCCCTTCCCATGCTAATTAGCATAAATAAGCATTTTCGAGGGCGCTGTTCAAATTTGTTTTGCCCATAAAATTGTAACCGAACAATATTTTTCAAATTTAATTTCAGAAATGTATTTGTACTTACAAACTGCAAATATGAGCCAAATGTTATCGAAGAATTATATTGGGAAGTGAGTTTTCAAATTTGAGGCAAGAAAATAGTTCTTTTGAAGTAATTTACCTGTTAACAGAATTTCAACGTAAAATTCCATCGCGAAAAAATGACCAAAAGGCACAGTATTGCACTCGACTGCCTTTCTAACCATTTTTACAACCCGGTCGACTACTCTTTCCATTATGTGATTGAAGCATTAGTAAAATAAAATATTGAATCTGCAATTATTTTACCTTGTGATTTATTTATACAGGAGTTAGATTGCTGATGCACCACATTTAATTGTGATTATTTGCTAAGTCAATGGTACGTGCAGATAAAAATGAAACAGTCCCTAATCGAGTCAATTGTTATTAGATTGCGTTTTACTTAATTAACATGTTTCTTTGATCGATATCAATATTTACTTTGCTCTCTAGTATTCTACCTAGCTTTTAGACTAATTTGATTTCCCTGACCCACGGCATGCCCTAACCGTCCTGTTCAATGTGTTTTTCTTGATTTAGGACGACTGATATCTATATGATATTCTGTAGTTATGTAAATCTTATTTTTTTACTTGATAAGTTGCAAACTTAAAAAAATGAATTTCATTACTCAAGATTATGAGTTTTTTGTTTACATGATGCTTATTGTTATATACTATATGATATTCTGTTTTTATGTAAATCTTATTTTTACTTGATAAACTGCAAACTTAAAAAAAAAATTGAAATTCGTTACTCAAGATGATTTGTTCATTTCATGATGCTTTCTTGAATAAATTATAATAGCAACCCAATGCCATTTAAGTGAACGACGGTTCATAAGACTTTTTCGGTGATACAATGGGTTTTCCAATAAATCGATGCACGTGCAGTCAAATCAGTGTTTAAACACGTTGTAAAGTTGAAAACATACTTCTTATGGGCTATTAAACATTTGGTGCATCAAGTCTTTGTCATCTTATAATCTAATATATAGTTACGATGTATCTTCTATTAGTAACGGATGCTTGGTGATGAAAAATCAATACTCCACCAAATTTTCTTTGTTTGGTGATTTTCAATACCAATCATCCGTTATTGATTAGAAGATGCATTGGAATTAATTAATTAGCTCAAAATAGTATGTTTTCACCTTTACATATTTAAGTATAAGAAGAAAAGAATTAAACTGTTATTTTGAGACGAGGAGGAAAGACCTTTGAAATTTCTTATTTGGAATTATTTTAATACGTGCATTGAATCGTGTTATTATACTGTTAATGTGTACTGCACATTGCATTTTTCACAAGGGTAGTAACAGATATTATTCTTAGGAGAAAGAAATACAAGTTAAACTAAAGCTTTGTACTGAAACTCGCAAATTTGACTCAATTTAGATGATCGTAAATTTAATTTAATCAAATAGATTGCGGAATCTATTACCGATAGAGATTTTATTTCATAAGATAACTGTGTGCATAACCCAAGATGGGTTATCTTTGCCGGCTAACTACTTATTAATCTAATTTAAACCAAATTGACGGACAGTAAACGAGGACGGTATCTATTTCTTATCATAATGTATATGATATTTCAATTTGTTAATTGAATCATCGCTAGGGTGGAACTAGGACGTAATGGATATTCACTACCGCCAGGTGTATGATAATCGACGAAATGTATTTATTGAGCGTGATTGTATGATGGCGATATTTGTAAAGTTCGGAAGAGTCGAAAATGATTTAAACAGGGATATATTTCAAAAAATCAATGTCATATTCATTTTCACATGTGAAATATGAGGGCGTATGATCTTGTTTCATTCCTTTTCACTACCACCAATTTTGTTCATGTTACATTTTTACTAAACTTCATTAGTTTTTTTTTTCTTTGTATCTATGAAGTTGAAGTAAAAAAAAAGGATATAACGAAGGGAACAAGGATAATATATAAACCCATTTTCATGTGTGTTTAAAAATAAAGCATATCAGGTCTTTTATAAAATATATGACATGGACGGCACAAACAGTAATATAAAATATACAAGTGATAATAGCAGGCCAAAAACGGGGTTAAAGAAATTAAACAGTCTAATGTGACCTACTCTATTGCTGCGTTCATACTCGTGTAATTTTGACGTATATTTTTTTGCAAAAACGTGTCTCTTCTGGTTGTCATAGCGGCAAAGCTATATGTCGCTGAAAGAATCGATATCGGCAAAATTTTGTCGCACGACAAGATATTTTTTTCAATTGAAATGAATTCAACTTTAAGGAGCGACATAAAGCGGCAAATGTACAAAGCGACAACACTGTAAAGCCACAAGAGTGTGAAACGAAGCAAGTCACAGAGCTGCAATGCTACTTTTAAAGTTGCAAAGGAACAATAAGTATGAAAGCCCCATAGATACGTCTAACATAAAGAATATCACATGTACGTTTCATATATTTTAAGATGTAGTTGAACCATTAAGTAATTGCTAAAACAAAAAGTCTAAATGTTACTTCTTTTCTTGTTAAAAGCAATTCATAAACACATGTACTTCTTGCTGATTTGTACAACATTGATCGAAAAAGAGAAATCCACATTGCGCGTTATACTAATCAGACAAGAAATGTGTTCCATCTGCGGTGATTACAGTCATTCAATAAACTTATGACATATTCTGTCAGGAAAGAATATTGTGCAATCAACTTTGCCCGTATCAAAGACATGTCTAAAGCATTTTGACATCGGGTATTTTTAAAAAAACTCTGAGAGTCAACAATCATGTTAATGCGAATAAGACATCAAAGGTATGGTCTATAAGTCTTGGGAAGAACACAGTTATTGTTTTGGGTACATATTACCATTTTGATTTATAAAACGCATCGAAATTATTCAAAACTATAAATAAGCAAAAAGAATACATAATTGCTTTAAACTTAATAATAACAGATTAGCAAAACGCACACTTGTAGCCTCTACATTAATATAAAAATTATGTCCAAAATAGATTTTACGCATTAAGTACACAAAATGACATATTTTGCGACTCATTTTGTTGCCACTTGTTTGAAAAGAGAAGTGGATTTATGTCCTCGTAGTGGATGTAGTATATTTTACCTTTTGTATAATTTTTATACATTGTAACCAAACTTTTGCCATGAAACCATGAACCCCTAGGTCAAATGCCACATACCAAGATCAAGGGTCAAACATGGTCAAACATGGTCAAACTGTATAGATGACATTAAGGTCATCAATACAAACGTTAAAAGGGACATGTAGATCTATGCCTAAATAACCCTTGCCAATCAATCCATTTTCATGTGTGTTTGAAAATAAAGCATATCAGGTCTTTTATAAAATATATGACATGGACGGCACAAACAGTAATATAAAATATACAAGTGATAATAGCATGCCAAAAACGGGGTTAAAGAAATTAAACAGTCGAATGTGACCTACACTATTCCTGCGTTTATACTCGTGTAATTTTGACGTATATTTTTTGCAAAAACTTGTCTCTTTTGGTTGTCGTATCGGCAAAGCTATATGTGTCCCGCCGCGGCAAAAGGGTGCAGTTGTCGGCTCCTACATGTTGCTCATTGTGTCTGATGCATACAAATAACATACATCAGATATGCTACAAGGAGCAACATCTACGAGCAGACAACTGCACCCTTTTGCCGCGGGCCACATATGTCGCTGAAAGAATCGATATCGGCAAAACTTTGTCGCACGACAAGATATTTTTTGAATTGAAATGAATTCAACTTTAAGGAGCGACATAAAGCGGCAAATATGCAAAGCGACAACACTGCAAAGCCACAAGAGTGTGAAACGAAGCAAGCCACAGAGCTGTAAAGTTACTATTAAAGTTGCAAAGCAACAATAAGTATGAAAGCCCCATAAATACGTCTAACATAAAGAATATTACATGTAATTTCATATATTTTAAGATGTAGTTGAACCATAAAGTAATTGCTAAAACACAAAGTCTAAATGATACTTTTTTCTTATTAAAAGCAATTCATATACACATGTACTTCTTGCTGATTTGTACAAAATTGATCGAAAAAGAGAAATCCACATTGCGCAGTATACTAATCAGACAAGAAACGTGTACCATCTTGAGTGAATACAGTCATTCAATAAACTTATGACACATATTGTCAAGAAACAATATTGTGCAATCGACTTTGCCCTAATCAAAGACATGCCTATAGCATTTTGACATCGGGTATTTAAAAAAAAAAAAAGAGTCAACAATCATGTTAATGCGAATAAGGCATCAAAGGTATGGTCTATAAGTATCGGGAAGAACACAGTTATTGTTTTGGGTACATATTAATATTTCGTTTTATTAAACGGATCGAAATAATTCAAAACTATAAATAAGCAAAAAGAATACATACTTGCTTTAAACTTAAAAAATAACAGACAAGCAAAAAGCACACTTGTATCCTCTACATTAATCTAAAATTATGTAGTGTCCAAAGTAGATTTTACGCATTTACACAAAAGGTACAGAGACTAATTTTTATGCCCCTTGCTTAAAATGGAAGTGGATTTATTTCATTGTAGTGGATGTAGTATATTTAACCTTTTGTATTATTTTGATACATTGTAACTAAAATTATGCCATGAATCCATGGGACCCCTAACTTGTTGATGTGGTCAAATGCCACATAACAAGATCAAGGGTCAAACATGGTCAAACTGTATAGATGACGTTATGGTCATCAATACAAACGTTAAAAGGGGGCATAACCCTCGCCAATCAATCCATGCAGTGGGATGATATTTCCTGGTGCTGTCAAAGCTTGGATGCTTCTTCGATTCATAGGGTGCTTCTTTTTTCCTCCTCGAAACAGGCTAACTGTTTGAAACTAGGAGGTATATTGCTGTCTTGGTAACAATAGTCGGCATTACACTTTCGTGTTTGCAATTTTTGTGTTTTGCTGTTTAAATCTTGATATGCATTTGACGTAAAAAAATAAAATGGACATAAGGTCAGGGGTAACATTCCAAGGAGAAAGGTCCAGCTGTGTCAAACACGATGAAGGACATTATTATCTCATTCTGGATATATGAAGAGTTGACTTCCAAAACGACTTACGTCCATTTTGCACTTTCCGAGAAAAGGGCAACAAACTGCTAGGACATCAAAATGTGCCACAAAATTCCTGATAATGATTTTAGTAATTCTTTACGAAAGTGTCTTTAAAAAATAAGGTGTAATTTAGTTATGTCATAAAATAGTTTCTTATTAATTGTCTATTGATTATTTTGTTGAAAGTGCGGCCGTGATATGGCAGAACCACGTAACTCCGATTTTGGCGTTTCGAGAAAAAGGCACTTAAAGTTTGAGTCACTGCCTTTTTTGAGTAATATTAAAATATGATTCAAAATAAAACTTAATATGCAGGATATGATTATATTTTTTATCATATGACTTCTTACTTGAAATATGATGAATTATTTTAAAATTATAAATGGTTTTATGAAGTTACGTTGTTTTGCCATTTAAATCTGATTCTGACTTGAATATAAGAGAAAATAAATCGAGTTTTTATTTTTTTCTGTAAGTATCTGCATTGTAAAACAGCATATATCATGTTTTTGTATGCATATTTATTGCTTTAAAACCAAAATAATACCAAATAGACCACCTCCTTTTAATTTCCACCTTTATACAATGAACACACTTTATAATGGCAAATCAACGTATCTCAAGACATACGTTGTTTTGCCAAATTAAGAACGCTGTATACAGTGACGTAACTTGAGATACGTTGATCTGCCACAAAAATCGAGAGGAAAAATCCAAAAAGGTGCTGAGATACGTCCTACTATCTCCGAAACGATATGAATTCGTTAATTGGTACTTTCAGAAATGAAAATAGCGCCCTCGATATACTATAAACTGTTTTTATCTCAAAAAGTCAAAATTTTGAGTTACGTGGTTCTGCCATTCAACTTAGGAATCATATATTTCCCAATTTTTTGCAAAATGTCTTTTTCAGTTCTTCATTAGGCTATGATGTACTTTAATAATACCACATTTCAACATCCGGGCATGTAAAATAACAAATTACCATAGGCATTATTCAAATATGCTCAAACGATGTCCATATTTGGGAATAAAAGTAACATTTTCGGAATTTTGACCAAGATAGCGAAATATTTTCAACAAAACGTTTGGCCAGGATGATGCACAAGTTTGTAAGAATCTACCAAAAACTCATTTGTGGGAAAAATGGTCTGTAAGACGTTTTGCAGTTCGGCTCTTCATATAAGAACCCTTTATTTGATTATCAAACCGTTTCACTTTGAACAGCATTATTTGGGTTCACTAAAATAAATGTTTTTCGTTTGTTGTTACAAAATAAATCATTGTTTAGCTGTAGACTTTTACATGCTTTGGTGCTATAGATGATGTCATTGCATTTTATAATGTTTTGCATAAAAGAGTTTTACCCAAAGAGCCACATATCAGCAAAAGTCAATCTAATAAGCCGTTTACAAAGGGTAACCTTGATACAGATAAACTTTCCCGACAGTTATGTCTACAAAACAGACTTTTGTCTAAACAGAATAAGTTTATGGTTTCTATACTCTTAGTTAAGTTACTCGAGTACTTCGTCCATCCCCAAAATTGAAACAGACTTTGCATTTCAGTAGGCAAACATATGGCGATGTATGTAGTTACATAATATATGACTTCTTTAGATTGTGAGTGTCAATGCAGATGCAGTCACAACTGTTTCAAACCCTTTATAGGACGAGCTAATACAATTTCAACGCATCAAATTTACTTCTTCCTCTTCTTTTTCTTTTCTTCTTCTTCTTTCTTTTCTTCTTCTTCTTCTTTCTCTTCTTTTTCAATTTCTTCTTCTTCTTTTCTTTTATACTTTTCCTTCTCGTCTTCTTCTTTTTCTTCCTTTTCTTCTTTTCTTCTCCTCCTCCTTGCAATTGATTTTACTAACTTTATAGAATTAGTTATATATATCTTAAACGCAACAAGCAACAAGATGTCTTCTTCTTCGTGCATATTCCTTTCCTTCTTCTTTTCCTGTTTCTCTTCTTCTTCTTCTTCTTCCTTCTTATTCTTCCTTCTCTTCTTTGTCTCCTGCACCTTCTTCTTCTTCTTGCAATAATTGATTTTACTACCTTTATAGGATTATAAGATAAGCTAATATATTTTCAACATGTCAAGTTTTTGTAAGTCACAAGAAAAGTAACATTGCAACATTGAGAACATAATTTACTTAGACAGTTAACCTGATACGCGCAATTGAATTATTTAAAATAGGAAACAAGATATTTATTTAATATTTATAGAATATTATCCTGAGTGTGTTTTGTTGGCCTGAATGTCCACTTGTCAAAGAAGAGCCGAGGGGAAGTGCCCAGGAATGCTATACATATACTCTAATCGATATCAAAGCGCAGTAAATCTGATCAAAACATTATTTTGAACTATATTGAACTATATTTTGAATCTTTGAAGGTTAAGAAAATCACTTTAGAAGTACCAACAACTGGACATTATTCACCTTTTGTATAAGCGACTTTATCTGCCAGCTCAAAATCATCAGCCATTTGAAGTCGCGCGGGTTTCAAGCCTTTGGAAATATATATATGGTTGTGAGAAAAATGTAAAGAATTTGGGCATAGCATCATTTAAAAACCAACTATTACGGATAGATGGATGTTTTTACCTTTAACACTTGAGTTTATAAGGTGTTTCGGAATCCTAATAAGTGCACATCCGAGGGGAGAGGTTTCCATTTGGACCCAGGATTTTAAAATTATCATAATATTTTGATAATATCATTTCAATATGAGTTAATGTTAAAACTATGCTCGAGCGCTCATGAATACACCAACTCAATACAATTCATATGATACTGACAAAACATTTAAAAATCTGTTATTCCATTTTACAATGGTGGCAAGATAACTAATTCGTGTCCAATTTTCATTTTTAAACACTGAACAGAAATTCCATGCCAAAAACTTCAAACCCAGATTATGTTGTGTATATAAGGTGGTGGGGGTCAAAGCCCAAAAATTTCCTCCTGGCGGAATTTTACTCTACCCCCCCCCCCTCATTTTTACCTAAATTGTTATAAAATGTAGGACTTCGTGCGGATCGCGATAAGAATTGTTGCAAAACTATGGCAAATGGCATTCTTTTAAATGACAATTAGCTTGACATTCGCGCGAAAATGTGTGTCACTGAATGAAAATGTGGGTATTGGGGTGTGGAGGGGTAGGGTTTGTGACTGGAGAGAGAGGCAAAAGGGTCAAGATGTTAAAGTGGCACTTTTTCCTTCCTCTTTTTCGCTTTACTTCCTCTTTTTTCCTTTTCCCCTTCTTTTTCCTTTTTCTTGTCCTTTTTACATGTTTTCTTCATCCTCCTCGTTATGTTTCCCACTGGGTCCGGAAAATTTCCCCTTAAGAGCATATAGAGGACAATCTGCCCCCTGCCCCAGTGCACACAAGGTCGAAGAGACGCAACCTTGAAAGTGCACATCTAAATAAATGTGACATTTAGGGCAATAGTCGTTTAAAAAAAGGTAAACACATCAATTAAAGTTACATTATGATTTTGTAACTCAAAGCTTTTTTTTTTCTTTGAATTATGTTAATGGGTTTCGTTATCACAAAGCAACCGCAACAAAAAAAACTACTTGTGAAGTGTCTTAAGTGTAAGTATTAGTATTGTAAGCGTAAGTGTAATCTCATTGGATATATGTGTTTTGACAGTTAAATGCATATTCAAAACAAAACCAATTATTAAGAATGCTGTAATCCAAAGGAGTCGTCATACAAGTGTTTCTCAATGTTTTCCCTGAGTATATCAAGCAAAGACTAGTAGAATATATCAAATTAGTTATTGAAACAACGATATTACATACTCAAACTTTTTAGTGAGCAGGACATCGATCACTTCAATAAATGTAACCATTAAACCAATTTAAGAAGCATTGTATGATTAATCTGCTGTAAATAATCTCTAGAATCTCTAGAATGCCTAATTTCACCTCACGCCGGATAACATAATAATTTAATATAGATGTTGTCTGTACTTCTACTTCTACTTCTACGCTTATTCTCATCAAAGCCTGTTCAGCATTCATGTGAGCTCTCTAGTTCTAGAGAGAGATAACATACTTTTGAAGGTATACTAAGTGACTATTCACTCTGGTCCTAGGGTAGATGACGTATTTTGACATATACGGTACCGGTGAGGATTCCCCTACTCTTATTTCGAACAATCGTAGCTTAGCCTGTGACGTTTTACATCCGACAGTGTGTCAGATACACGTCAGATGGGACCGACGGCTTTACGTGCCCTCCGAAGCACGTATCAAGTAGAGTAAAGTTTCTTGCTTAGGGAAACAAGGAGACGTGCCAAGCCCGGTGTGAAAGGAATCTTAGCCCCCCTGTTAGGTAGTCCGCCTTCAATAAACCATAACGGAATAAAGTGTGAAACTAGTGTTGCGTGAGAGTTGTTAGCATATACTTTACTGTACTGCCCGGACAATAAGAACGGGGGACATCCATTCCTGCTACATCGGGACTACACCCCACGACAGACGAATTCATTTGATTATGTGTCCAACTTTCTAACCACTCGGCCACGCTCCTCTTCGTAGTTAGAAAAGACTTTATTACCTGCTTATTTCCGCTGCCCAATCTGATATGATATGATTATGAATACATGTATTCTCTGTATTTCTCTTCTTGTCCAATTTGTTTTAAACGCGAAAAGAGAACAACCCTTTTTTTTTTTAATCACTAAAATTTAAAATTGAAAAAGATGAAATAAGCAATACTGTATTGATAATTTGCCATTTATAAACACATTAAAAACACCTCTTTTTACAAAATAAAAAGTAATAATAATTTATAAATATAACATAATATAACGTTACTTTTGAACTTAAAATAAGACACTTATCAGGCTAATACGTTTATAAAATGTTTTTTTTTTTTTTTTTTTTTTTTTTTTTTCATTTAGAGGCGGCGAGACTGGATGACCTCTTTTTCAATTATTTCCAATAAATTTCAATATGATCACTTTATAAAGAGTATTACAACAAAAATATTGACTGATCATAAGTGTGCGTCTAGGATTACTAAGCCATAGGCTTTGTTATGCAGGTGTTTATAAATGTTAACCCTCTACATTACAAAAGTTGTGACAAAAAGAAGGCCAACATTGTTATTGGATTTATGGAATGACAAATATGGTATGTTTAGTCGGCATGACCAAGATTCTTTGCGAATAAACAATTGTTGCCAATAATATATTGAACACGTTTAAAATCATACCAAATATTAAATATCTTTGCATAAATTAAGATTTACTCGATTTATACATACGTATCTAAAAATAAATAGATAGGAATCGTAAACTAAATCAGCTGTTAATTTTATTTATCATATTGGTTCATCAAATAGTCAATATAGCTTAATCGGTGGATCGCTGATGCTCGACAGAGTTTGTCAATTTAAATCAATTCAGTACTGTATCTATTTGTAGAACCGTGCCTTAAAAATGACAACAAGGCACAGTATTGCACTCGACTCCCTTTCTAACTATTTTTACTACCCAGTTGACTACTCTTCCCATTATGTGATTGAAGCATTAGTAAAATAAAATATTTAAGCTGAAGTTATTTTTTACCTTGTCAGTTAGATTGCTGATGCACCACATTTAATTGTGATTATATGCTAAGTCAGTGGTACGTGCAGATAAAAATGAAACACCCCCTAGTCAAGTCAATTGTTATTAGACTGCGTTTTACCTAATTTATCAGATAACATGTTTCTTTGATCGATATCAATATTTACTTTCCTCTCTAGTATTTTACCTAGCTTTTAGACTAATTTGATTTCCCTGACCTACGGCATGCCCTAACCATCCTGTTCAATGTGTTTTTCTTAATTCAGTAAACTGTTATCTATATGATATTCTGTAGTTATGTAAATCTTATTTTTACTTTATAATTTGCAAACTTAAAATTTTTTAATTTCTTTGCTCAAGATGATGAGTTCATTTGTTTACATGATGCTTTCTTGTATAAATTATAATAGCAACCCAATGCCATTTAAGTGAACGGCGGTTCCTGAGACCTTTTCGGTGAAACAATGGGTTTTCCCATAAATCAGTGCACGTGCAGTCAAATCAGTGTTTAAACACGTTGTTAGCTGAACACATTTAAGTATAAGAAGAAAAGAATGAAAGTGTCTTTTTGAGACGAGAAGGATAGATCTTTAGCATTTCTTGTTTGAAATTATTTTAATACGTGCATTTAATCGTTTAAGTGTGCTGTTTAGGTGTACTCCACATCACATATGTGACCTTCCAGCCCGTATGAGCAGTAAATGCCAGAAACTTCATTTTGCGCTACAGGTAAAAATACATGTCAATGTCATAATTTGCCGAAATTGATTTTTTGACAGATTCACAATCCTAGTGCTTGCTACAAAATACCAGCAAAGTTTCATTTCAAGAAAATGATAGGAAAGGTGAAATAAATTGGCATATTGACGATCAACAGAAAATATACGGCTTACTTATCTTTGAACGCATTTATCTCAGTTATGCGTTTTACTCCCTGACAACCTTTAACGGACCATAACTTGACCTCTAGAAATCGTGTGAAGTTCATTAAGGTGTCATTTTAATCCTTAAAGCATGG